>JARQZK010005224.1:0-10000 GCA_030704885.1 Cynegetis impunctata
TGTAACCTTTTTTTATTTTTTTTTCGAAATAAATTTTTATTCTAGAGGGCTATGGATGCGTTCAAATAACTAATATCGGTCCTAAAATGTTTGTTAAAATACAACTTTACTGTTTTCGATCAAAATGGTTCAGCTATGTGACTTTTAAAAAACTATTATTACTATTTTTTTTCGAATGGCAACATGGTGGCTCGTCGAGTTAAAAAAAAGATAATTTCATTACGATTAATCTGATACCGCACTCTAGGTATTAGGCTGAAAGAAAACTTCCAATAAAAACCTGAAATCCCATAACCTTAGAACTTTTTTTTTTTAACTAGAGGGACCTATAGTTTAACGCCGGTTCCGAACGGCCAATGGGCTTGTAAACTATGTACATTACCCAACAATTTTCAATCATAAATAACCACTAAATTCCGGACATACACAACACTCAAGAGCGAGGTGGAACTCGAACCCACAAACCTCGGTTTACAAACGGTATAAGGCTGCGGTTATAGTGGATGCGTTATCTGACGACCAACTAGTCGGACGTACACGTCAGATGTCGCAGGAATGAATCAAATACATAATAATGTATCACTATGGTTATAGTGCTTGCGAATCGGTCGTCCGATGACGTTAGCAGTCGTTCAAACGCTTTGATATTTCATGCGACTTTGTGCGAACGTCAAAATAGATAATGGAAAACTGATCATTAGTTTTTGAAAATAAATGTTTATGGGACATGAACCAGAAATGTTACCATAATAGAGATATTTCCTGTCAAAAATGGGATAAAATTGCCAAGGAGATGAATACGAATCGTAAGTAGCAGATACTTTCATACCTAAAGTTACTGCTAGTCTTTCTTTGGCTGATATACATTCACGAAAATTTGACTGCTTAGGCTGCGGTTATAGTGGATGCGTTTTCTGACGACCAACTAGTCGCACGTACACGTCAGAACTGATCGTCAGACAACGGTGGTTATAGTCAATGCGTATTTTTTTCTGTGTTCGTGCTTAGACTGTCATTCGTAACTTACATAAAACATGGATATCATTAATTATAATTTTGAAGAATATTATCAGTATGTAGAAAGTCCGCTATTAAAAGTTTTATTACTGTCAGGAAAAAGTGAATATGTCGAAAACTAATGATATCAATTTTTCAATATCCATTTTGACGTTCGCACAAAGTCGCATGAAATATCAAAGCGTTTGAACGACTTCTAACGTCATCGGACGACCGATTCGCAAGCACTATAACCATAGTGATACATTGTTATGTATTTGATTCATTCCTGCGACATCTGACGTGTACGTCCGACTAGTTGGTCGTCAGAAAACGCATCCACTATAACCGCAGCCTTAGATATAGTTCCTTCAATTCCGTTAAGGATATAATTGAAGTAATAAAACTTTTAATAGCGGACTTTCTACATACTGATAATATTCTTCAAAATTATTATTGTTAGAATGACAGTCTAGGTGCAAACACAGAACAAAATACGCATTGACTATAACCACCGTTGTCTGACGATCAGTTCTGACGTGTACGTCCGACTAGTTGGTCGTCAGAAAACGCATCCACTATAACCGCAGCCTAAGGCGGTTCACCTTAGCGCTGGTCTACCGAGGCCACCCTTAGAACTTTCTTCAAATGAAGAATCTTATTGAGATTAGAATAACATTTGAAATCATAGAGTAGCCTGTGATCAACACAACTGAAACAAAATAAGTCCGAAGCCACCCCGACAAATCTACGTCCCAGGGCGGTAAACGCATCTATAGCCCTCTTGAATAAATATTTCTTTCGAAAAAACAAATGAAACAACGGTTACAAAAAGTAACAAATGATACATGGTTGTATTTTAATTGTTATATGAAGACAAAAAAACAGAAAATATACCAGGTGTCCCATTTAAAAACCGAAAGTTTATGTCACTTCCGGTGAAACCGGAAGTTGCATGAAAATGAGTTACTTGTCAAAAAATGCAGTTTTGTGCACTAAACAGATCCTCTAAATTTCATTTCATTATCTCCGTAAACAAAAAATTTATAGGGGCGAGCCACCTTCCGTGGACACCCGGTATAGCTACATTTTCACTGGAGGAACATTGAGGAACATTTTTGTTACTGTTACTTGTTTCCGTAAATGTTGCAAAATGTTCCTTAACATTTCTTTATGTTTCGGCAACAAATGTTGATTGTTTACTAAATAATATGCAACTATTGACAATTTTAGTTGCTTCAGTGGAAGCAAGAAGTTTATGTATGTTGCCATAAGTTTCTACTTTTGGCAACAAAGAGAAACATTCAGCAACAAAATGTTCCTCAATCTTCCTCCGGTGGAACTGTAGCTTGACACAGTTTGTTTACTCTTGAGAATGGGGTTGTAACCGGAAACATATGCCGATTATAAATATATCTTTTGTAGTGGAATCAGGCCAATTGTTTTTTTAACCTTATTTTAATTAATAGAGTATAAACTTTAAAATAAAAACACTTGGCTTATGTTTCACGATATAAAAAATATTTGAATACTGTATTTAGCAGTAACGAAAAATCGACATGTTTCGAGTTATGAACTCATTATCAAGACTGACTACAGGAGAGTATTACATCCTAATTTATAAAACAGACAAAAGCAAAGGTGATACCTGAAAATTAACTTGTTCGTTTACAAGGGGTAATTGACTATTATGGGCGGAACTTATTTCGAGAATTTCAAGAAGGTCAAGGCGTTTAGCCTTGTTACCTGAATGTAACAATTTGGTTTTGTTGAAATCCAGGAAGTGATTGAATTTTATACAATGTTCAGAGAAGCCAGTGGTATTTTTGTTTTGTAAAATTTTTATGTTCTTCAACACGAATATTTATATTCCTTCCTGTCTGTCCAATATAGAAAGCAGGACATTCGTCGCAAAATATTTTGTAAATACCACTGTTTTCTCCGATGTTAGATTTTTCTTTATTATTGACCAAGAATGACTTCAAGTTTCTTTTATTTGTACAAATTGTTTTAACGTTATTTTTCGATAGTCTGTTACAAATTTTGCTACTCAAATTAGGCACATAATTTATTGGGAAGTATTTTTATTCTTCATTAATAGTTTGCGTGGGGTATATTGAATGCAACAGATACTTTATTCGTTTTTTCCCAATGAGCTTGTCGATAAGACTTTCATTGTAACCGTTATTGATGGCTAATAATTTAATTGTATTAACTTCCGTTCGAAAATTTGTTTCCGATAATGGAATCGTGAACAACCTATGTATGAACGAATGAAAAGCACTGAGTTTTATTCTAGTGTGTTGGTTACTGTCGCTGTGAATTAAATTATCTGTAAAGGTTGGTTTTCTATAAATGTTGAAAGTAAGAGAATTCAAATTCCTAGCAATCTGAACGTCTAAGAAATTCAAGGTACCGTTTTCGTTTTCTACTTCTTTTGTAAATTGAATCGAGTTGTAGAAAGTATTTATATATTTAAGGAAATTATCTAACTGCCTATCTGCACCGGTCCAAATACAAAAAATATTATCTACATAACGCCTCCATAATGAAACGTAAATAAATAAATATCTTAATTTCTTCTAAGTTATTCATGAAAATTTCACTCAACAAAGGCGATAACGGTGATCCCATGGGCAATCCGTCTTCTTGTTTGTATATAATATTATTAAATTTGAAATAACTGTTTCAAACATAAGTTTAAGGCAGACATTGTTTCGTTGACTGCTTGAGTTGTTAAATTTGGGTTCATCTCTAGATATCGCTTAACAATATTTTTGAACTTCTTGAGTTGGCGTGGAAGGAGATAAGTTGATAAATTTCAGATTTTTCAATGTAGGTATTTTTATCTATGAAAGTTACAGTATTTCCTTTGTCCGCTTTGCATATAACCAAATTATTATCCTGAATTTTTGACCTCAACTGTTTTATAGTTTTTAATTCTAAATTATTGTTATTTCTGAATTTATATTTATTATATTTGTTCTCTGAACATTGTATAAAATTCAATCGCTTCCTGGATTTCAACAAAACCAAATTGTTACATTCAGGTAACAAAGGAAAACGCCTTGACCTTCTTGAAATTCTCGAAATAAGTTCCGCCCATAATAGTCAATTACCCCTTGTAAACGAACAAATTGATTTTCAGGTATCACCTTTGCTTTTGTCTGTTTTATAAATTACGATGCAATACTCTCATGTAGTCAGTCTTGATAATGAGTTCATAACTCGAAACATGTCGACTTTTCGTTACTGCTAAATACAGTATCTAAATATTTTTTATATTGTGAAACATACGCCAAGTGTTTTTATTTTAAAGTTTATACTTTATTCTTTATGATGTTTCACCAAGTGATGTGCGAGAATCAATCTCACTTATTTTAATTATTGAAATTACATTTTTGACGAAACGCGTCTGCTCAGTAGAATTTACTATTCCTTACAAAAGTTGGATTCATATCGCACTTGATCGTAGGTACATACAAATACGTCTACATCTTATAGAACTTCCCTGCATATGTTGGAGGGTCATTCGAAAGTCCACAACTAATTCGACAGATTGATTACTGATTTATAGGACAGAACACAAGGCCCGGATGTACTGGGACGAGTTGATTAAATTCGTCGAGACTGATGGTAATTTAATCGAAGCCAAGGTATTAATTACCTCATGTAAGACTTCTTGCCGCACGTGCCGATTTAGACCAGGCAGTGTCTATTGCCACGGAAGTTGGAGCGACAAAGTTGGCGGGTGCTAGCGCTATAATTTCATCAAGTCAATTTTTATTGGTTTTTTCCCAAAAATAATAGATCGTTGCCGTGAATCGAAAGTCTACAGTATGGTTTTCATAGTGGTTTTTATATTCGTTTCACAATTGTCGAAATTTATAAACCTGGTGTAAATGGGTAATGGGTCACACCTGTAACTATTAATCGATTCTATAGATTTTGTTCAAATTTTTGTGGGCTATATAACATCCAAATTTCAATTTTTTCACGTGTAAAATCGATAATATAGCCGACTTCCGGTTCGACCGGAAATTATGTAAAAGTTTAAAATTGAAATTAAACATCCTGTATATGTTTACATATTTGAATTCCACCGCTTTATGAACATGTAGTTCATCTATTAAATGTCAAATCTGGCGTCATTTTCGAATAATTTTTTTTTTAAATCTCAAATCAATGTAACGTCAACTGTAGTACCTACAGCAGCGATCCTCCATCTGTGGGGGGCGCAAGCACACTAAGAGGGGGTCGCGAGTATATCCAAGAGAAAATATCATTTAAAAAATGTTGCCAAATGTCGATAACTTTCCCTAGTCTTAGGTTATTTGTAAGGTTTCAAATTAAGGTCGTATTGTAGGTTTAGAGTCGAAAAACTGAAAAACATTATCATTGTATATATTTTGTTGTATGAGGGAGGCGCAATGAAAATTATGATAGAAAATTGATCCGGTAATCCTGAAAGGTTAACCTACAGATAATGGATTCAAAATGACACAATTTACGATGATAGATTTGTTTTTTTTTCCAATTGGCCCTGACCTACTGTACAAGTAATAACTACGCATGCAATACAATAAATAAGACAGACAACTGTACCTAAATGGAAAAATAATTTTCGAATATTTTTTTTTCAGATTAAGATTAATGGATATATTGGTACAACCTATGCAAAGACTGACTAAGTACGGCCTTCTATTGAAAGCTGTTTTAAAGAATACAGAAGAGGATGTAGAAAAGGAAAACTTGCAAGCTATGGTAAGTTTTCTCATAATTATCGGAGACGTTTTTCGAAATCTAATACGAGGTGATTCACATGTATCTATATAGTAAATTTATAGTCAACTTGATTTTAAAAGTTTTTAATTTCGTTTTAGAGACTTGACGCAAAAATTTGCTTGGTCTTGTAAAAGTTGAACGAGTGTATTTTGAAAAATCACAGAGCCGATAGAGGAATCAAAGATTTCCTGTAGAGAAGTTGAAAATAGTTCGTCGGTCAACAAGACAAAAACATTTATTTTTCTAGTTGGTGATATTTGTGTATTTATATTTTTTCCTTCTTTCTCTTCTTACGATGTTCTCCTACCTGAAATAGGTATTTTCGTAACGAATTCAACAGTCTGTCCACTCTTTATAAAATCCACATTTAAAAAGGTTCAACAATCGTTTGATGAGCATCTATTCTTCAAATTTTGGCTATCCACAGATGTTCCGCTAGAAGGATTTTCCAGCTAATAGTTCGAAGTATGTACGGTTATATATTATAGCACTATATATAGATATATATATATATATATATATATATATATATATATAATACTATATATATATATATATATATATATATATATATATATATATATATATATATTTGTATATATACTTATATATATATATATATATATATATATATATTATATATATATATATATATATATATGTATATATACCTATATATATATATATATATATATATATATATATATATATATATATATATATATATGTAGGTATATATTTTGGATTATTTTTTAAAGCTTCCTTTGGGAGCTAATTGCAGATGGAAACTGGCCAAATTCCCACCACGCGTCCTCGTAACTCGAGAGATTACTATCCTTACGCGCGAGCATAGCAAAGATTGTCTAACTTCCGACCATAAATGAAAATTATTTTGAAGGTACTTAGCTTATAATTTACTAATCGGGGTTCACAGACGGGTATCTCTCAATAGCTGGCGCTTCGGTTAACATGTGTTGATAAATACAGTAGTTCCTATGAGGCGAATATGATTTGGCTGTACGCTGTGGGGCGCAGGTGATCAATGGACTATCATACGAGTTTGTAATCTTCTATAGGACACACAGAAACAATTCGTACAAAGCAGGTGGCGTGCATTTTACCTCATTTTCAAACACCATCGTACTGGAGTAAAAAATAACTATTTTCAGGGTTCCGTACCTTTCTTTAATGGGAAAAACGGAACCCTCATAGGATCACTTTGTTGTCCGTCTGTCTGTATGTCAAGACCCTTTTTCTCAGGAACGAGTGGGGGTTTTAAGCTGGAATTTATATTAAATACTCAGGTCTACTGTCCCTTAGAGCTGTGAAAAAACCAAACTTCTAAGCCAACGTAATCAAACGATACAGCCGTTTATGCCGCAAATTTTCGACACTCGCAAGGGAATCAAAACCTACTTCCCGTGAACTCAGAATCTTAAAATTTGGTACGAAGCAACGTCTTAGAGCCCTTTCAGACTTGGATACTGTATCCGAGATACGCGTATCCCAGATACAGAAAATACATGCGTTTATGTGTACGTTTTCACACTGCATTCAGCACAGCATACCGTATCGCGATACTAAATTTCTGAATCTCGCTCATTCAGCCGCCGGCGACAGTATCCGAATCCGGGATACAGAATTATCATTGTGGCTTATGGACCTGTTCAGACTTGCATACTTTTGGGATTCAAAAAGCACAATTGCATAGGTGTACAATATTTTCATTATTTATTAGTAGAAGTGAAGTGGAATAGAACGGTTTTTCGATTGTACCATGGAGTATAAAGTTTTTGATAACGAGAAATTTATAAGTTTGGTAGAACCGAATTCTTGTATATGGGATACAAGTAATGAAAATCATTTCGACAGAAATATAAAACAAAAATGTTGGGTGGAAATTACCAAACAGATGTGTGAAAATTTTGAAGAAATGACAATTGTTCAACAAAATGAATATGGTAGGTATATTTATAAAAGTAATTATACAGTGCATTCAAAAAGGAATGCATAAATTCATTAGCTAAATAAATGAAATTATTATATTATTAAAAATTCTCGAAACAAGACTTACAATAATCATCTCAAGATGGATAACAAAAATTAAATGAAATATTTCAATAATATTGTTTATTAGCGATGAATAATGAGTTTATTCGTTAATTTATATTGCTTTTAAGTTTTTACGGATTGCAGTGAAAACCCTTTAGATAAGCGAATTGATGTTTAATTTGTATTAATCAGTGCACTACTATCTAGTAACTGTTCGCAAACTATCAAGTAAATTGTAAGTTACGGAAATAAATTATACATGGTACACTGTATTTAGGGCCCAGAAATATAATTTACCACAGCATAGCGCACTCTTCAATGTCCTTTTCATAGAAAGCACCGTACAGCACTGATATTGTACTGATAAAGTTTATTTACAAAACTGTATTCTAACAAAAGTATCTTGACTGTATCTGGCCTAAATTCTGTATCTCGCATACAGTATCTCGGATACGGTATCCTAGTCTGAAAGGGCTCTTATAGCACAGATGAAGGAGAAATTACGAAAACCGTAAATTTTTAGTAACATCAGATAATAAAAAAAAAATTTCTACTGAATCCTCGGTGCGCGATTCCGAACCACACTTGGCCGGTTTTTTTAATCTTATTATAAGAATGCAAAGGCAATGAAACTGAAGCGAAGTAATTATTCTTTCTGTTATGATGATTTATTTTATTGTTTGGTTTTGGCACGAAAAATATTCTAATGATATTGAGATATTGATTGGAGTCTTTTTTACTTTTTTATTTGCTTTTAAACGATTTGCGGTCTCACAGAGGCGGATGCCGTCACTTAGATGAGTAATAACGCAGTTCAAGATTGAGGAGGACCCTCGAATCAATTCGATTGATAGGTCACTTTCTCCGATTCGAAAAATCGTTTCGGTCAACCGACGTTCGCCTGATGACGTAACCATTCGACCGAGATCCTCCGAAACAATCGCTGACAATTACATTGTGAATTCGGGATAATGAACGTTTCATTCGACAAAAGGAATCTACAATGGCCGACAGAAATATTGTGGGAATCCATTATCTGCTATTTGCGATGATTAATCGTCTCTAATTTGGGCAGTGGAACGGATCTGGCTGTGGAAAGGGGATGTCGCTTTCTTAGACCGCAAGGGTCGGTGCAAAAACCGTTCCCATTGAAAAGCTATATAGGTTGGTTTAAGTTCATTCAACTTGAATACGTTCTCTTGTGTGTTCATCTCGGACCGATCATTGTGTGCCTTTTTCTTCGATCCGGCGTTTCGAATAGAAAATTTCAGGGAACGAATTCTTTGATTCAGTGGCGGCTAGTCAAAGGAGGCTAAGGAGGCTAAGCCTCCTCAATAATATTCCGTGTATCACTAATATATTATATTGAATGGTCAGCATTCAGCATATTCATATTAATCAAAATCATATTATTTTATGCACCTACCTTCCTTTCAACCCACATTATATAATATAATTTATCAATTAAGATAGAAGGTATTTACATTTACTGCATTTCATTCATTTCAAGATTTGTGGCAACGCTGCGGAGGCTTAGAAAGGTATATTCTCAACGTTCATTATGCCTGCCACAGAAAAGCAAACAACGGTGCAAATACTCCGAATGATTACTTCATTGCAATAGAAAAGCAAAACACATGTAAATGGCAACACCGATAGGAACCCAGTCTCATACAATGTCGACCAATCACAACTATAGAATTTCGCGTGACATCGAGTGAATTCGTTGGAAAGCATTAATTGAATCGTAGTGTGATCGTAGTTACTAATAGCCGACGAAAACAGCAGCGTGTTTACTTATATTGCTCGCGTATTGTTTTGAAATGAAGTTGGTTACTGAAGTTAATTTCAAAAATTTCAATGGTGACTTAGTGGAATATTTGTTATCCCATAACTTTAGTGCACTAAGTTATGAGGATAAAGTTTTGATAAAAACATTGTGACCTACCCCTGAATTAAACAATTTGGTACAGCGTAACAGACAACAAAACCGCGGTTTTAATACAAGGAATTATGAGAGACGTCCTTGCCTAAGCGGATCACAGGAAAAAATTAATTATTTTGTTGGCAGTGTTTACTTTTTACTAGTGAAAATGTCTCTGTTTGGGGCCGCTTAGAATTTGAGGATTTAATTCTATACCTAGTTGAAAGTGAGGAATTTTTCACC
>JARQZK010005224.1:15000-77500 GCA_030704885.1 Cynegetis impunctata
CAAAGCGTTTCTATATATATATATATATATATATATATATATATATATATATATATATATTATATATATATATATTATATATATATATATATATATATATATATATATATATATATTCATATATAATATATATATATAATATATATATATATATATATATATATATATAATTATATTATATATATATATATTATATATATATATATATATATATATATATATATAATATATATATATATATATATATATATATATATATTATATATTATATATATATATATATATATATATATATATATATAGATATATATTATATATATATATCTATATATATATTATATATATATCTATATATTTAATGTATTGGGTATTCATACAATAAAAAACTGGATAAACTAGAAAAATCATTTGAATTGTTAACGTTACGTTTCAACTATGTCAAAACAATTTTATGATATATTATAAATTGTTTCTATGGTTACAATATTTCTTTCTCACTTGAGTGGTTTTTAGCTAAGTTGCCTTTCAATAACCAAACTACAGTAATTTTTCATTGTTTTCTTGCTTATCGTGAGAACGATATATAAATACCGATTTCGTAGATACTGATGATGCGTTAAAGCTCCTAAACATTGTCGAGTATTCTCGCCATAACGAGCAGTTGAGATAAAAACACTTTTTTCGAAAAACTTGTCAACGTTTGCTGCACATTCTTCTAAGAGGAAAAATTTTCATGAGGAAAACTTCTCAGATATTTATTTGAATCTTCTTCAATATTTATTGGAATAATTTTTTCATTTCACATGTATTATTGAATTATTAGCAGACAGTTCTTAATTTCTCCCGCGATTTCAGTTTTTCTCATTTTTTTTTCAATGGAAAAGCGTTATCCTTTTTAGCATAAACCATTTTAATAAGTCAGGTGTTTATCACAACATTCTGATTAAAATTTCAACTGCCCTCGTATATTTCGTCAGGTATGTACATTTTTAATCAGTTTCCGTAGTTGGTAAGTGATTTCGCTGCGAAAACTCATCTCATAACTAGAGTCAACATAGAAAGTATGCATACTAACCTGACCTAGGTTATAAAAATTCTGGGATGGTACATTTTCAGAATGAATTAAATTCTTGAATATTTGAACTTCTCCGAATTCCTAGTTCAAAAACAGCTCTGGTTTCCGTGTGTCTTGTAATATTAATCAGATCTCAGTGCTCGGATGATGCTGAAGATGCCAGACAAAATTTACTGCATATAGAATTTCAGGTAAAATACTGATATATTTTCTGTATCGTCTAGTTTTGCCTACTTTCCAGAGTATTTATCAAGTTCGGATTTATAAATAAACATACAGTTTTCCATATATGAGTTCATATGATAGCCATAACACCATTAGAGATTAGCTCCTCAAGATGATGTTCTACAGGGTGAGCGAGTTGTGGATTGTGTTACGTAATAAGGTATTTTCACATGCGTACAATGTTGAATTACAATAATAATTATAAACAGCGTTCTCAGGCCGCAGATTGGTCACTATAGGATATGATGTGATAGTCGAAACCGGTTGTACCTTTATTTTAAATACATTGTGTGGAAATTGACGAAAAGTATTTTCATTTCTGTTTTTTGGAGATGAATTTCCATAAAATGAAGAGTTCGTCAATATCGCTTAAAATATATATGGATGTAACAACAGAGAAGTTAAATCCGAACTTAATTTCTGATTACAATTATTCAATTTCTGTTCACAAAGTGTTAATCGAAACCTCTTCTCTAATTTTTGCAATGACATATTTTGAGTAATAATTGAATTGTACGATTAAAAGCAATGTCTGCTATTATAGTGATAGTGCATTAAATACTTTTTGGACCAGTAGTAATAGTAGTTTCATGGGAAAAAAAAGGAAACACGCGTGTTTCATTCCTCCCTGAAGTATGTGTCAGGGAGGCAGGCAGCTTGAGTTTGGGATTAACTCCTTCAGCCAGATCAGAGGATACACTTGTATGTACAAGTGCATTAAGGATAGGTGAGACGGGATATTTATGGAAGATAGGAAGTTTGGGTAGGGTTCAGAGGATTAATACTGGCCCAGCATTCGCCTTATAAGTTTGCAAGCAGTGACTTACATTACCATGAGGAAACCTCTGAAAAAAACTCATGGCAGACCAGTTGGCCACGGGGTTCGAACCCGAGACCTCCCAAATACTAGCCAGCGTACCTAAGTACTCGACTAACTAGCTTGGTACGTTTGATGGTATATCTCCAGGTATATAGACATCATTCTGAGATTGACCGGACCTGCGCCTTGCACAGTTTAATTTCACCGTTTCCGAGAAGACAACTATAGTTAGTTGCGATAAATTATGTATCAACTCATGCCGCAAATCCTAAAATTAAACATCTTTCAGAAATTTCAACTCCCGTTCGCTTCCAGAAGTGCCCTGTAAATAATTCATTTCATTCGGTGTCGAAACAATGCAAATTTTCACGCTGTGCGAACGTAAATTATACTGTCGCCCTAAAACTGGCACAAGAGGTCCCCTGAAGGTATCAATTGACTAGCAATTAATGCGTGACGACGTTGTCTTTCTATAAGACCTCGTATAGAATATTATTATCTGGGGAAGCAACTACAAGCTACGAGGCCCTTAGAGAGACGACATCAAGTTATATGAAGATAAACTCAATGGAACCTCACGATCCACTTAGTAT
The DNA here is from genome assembly GCA_030704885.1 of Cynegetis impunctata. Taxonomy (NCBI): domain Eukaryota; kingdom Metazoa; phylum Arthropoda; class Insecta; order Coleoptera; family Coccinellidae; genus Cynegetis; species Cynegetis impunctata. Next base: position 17,714 of record JARQZK010005224.1, read on the forward strand.
TATTGCATTAAACGCCCTCGATTTGATTTATTTAGTACTAAATTTATCGAAATCTTCCCTTCCTAGTGGGTTGTGAGAATGATTTCAGTGTTCTACTACGTCCCCTGTCAATTTCTACTTCAACAAACAACCTGTTGAAAGAGATAGATGAAAAGGTTTTGAGCTTGGTCTATGATGATACGTTGCTTCGTGTAATTATTAAAAACTTCTGATTTTGATCACCTCTATCACAGTAGTTGTAACAAAATTGATTTATTCTTATAGAAAATCTTTTGTGAAAGGTTAATTGTTCTGGATCAATGGAAATCTATTCAGTGGAATGCGTAAAAAATTTCAGGGTTCTTTTATATACCCAGTTTATTTCTACTTCCGAATATGTTGGAATCGACAGATAAAAAGTTTTTGAAAGAGGTCGATGCTGCTTTATTTAATGATTAGAGAGAGATGGCGTATATTAGGAAAGTTATAACTAAATTGATCATTCTATGGAAGACTTTTAGATATTGTGGCACAAGGCATCAGAAATGTAGAAAATTTCAAAATACCACGATTGTTCAAATTAACTCAAGGAATATGCTCCATTATGTTATTATATGTTAATTCAATGTGTTATCAGAATTCATATAACTATTAATTTCTAGGGTTTTCAAAATTTTCAATTGCAATCCTCTACTCTCTCTAACTAAAATATGGAAATCTTTATTGATGTATGATTCTCATCGAATAAATGATTGGAATCTCTCTTATTGATTTCAAAACAGTGCCTATGTTCTTTGATTCTTTTTTCGACGTTCCTATGTGGTCTACCTACATACAATTTTTAACAATCATAACATGACAATGATGGCAACCGATTTTGAGAATTTATCCTTTTTCGATTTATTTTTCTTCATATAAAGCGGAAAAACTTGTTCTGTTGCTAAATTAACGTTTTTCTTTTTGATATCATTACTAATTAATTGTAGATTATATGCATTATTGTTAGTAATTTGTATTATAATGTTCAATTCCTCATTAAAGTTTGCCTGTAACAGGAATGTTGAGAAATCTATGGACCATTTTAGATGCTACAATTTCATGTTGGCAATAATGAACTGAAATATCTGATGAAGCCACAGTGTGGTAAAACGCCGCGTTATAGATTCTAATATAGTAATCGTTAAAATAAAACATGTGTTTTTCTAATTATATTTTGTTGAGCCTACTTTGTCACGTGGAGAACGCGAAAAAAAAATTTCTCGACTTATATGGTATAAGGAAGTATTTAAATGTTGTCGATTCAATTTTCATTTTCTTTCTAGATCAAAATGGTCGATGAATTTGTGAATAACGTTAACTCGAGTCTGAAGCATAAGCAGGACAAGGAAAGGCTGAAAGGTATCATAGCAAGGATTGAAAGCTATGATATTGTGGTAAGTAGCGTAATATTTTGTCGTTTATCTTCTTGAAAGTTAACCTCAGAACTATTAATATATACATATATATATATATATATATACATATATATATATATATATATATATATATATATATATATATATATTAATACGTGAAAAAAACACTTTTTCTCTTTTTGAGTATATTTGCCATAGTAATTTTATATAGAGAATAGAGCAGAAAGCTAATAGTTATTTAATAAAATAATTTATTAATGACAGCGATTAATGGTTGAGATATTTTAACGCGCGAGCTCAGCTCGCGCATTAATAGTTCGAGACCATTAATCGCTACATGAATAAACGAGTTTATTAGAAGATTTTTCCGTCGACCTCATCATGAATTGAGTATGAATTCTTGATTGAAATAAGTTTTTATTTTGCATAACAGATACATTTGACACAATATAAATTTCTATGTACATTTCGATATATTTATATTTATGCTCCCGATGGAACAATTTGAGAAATTCATAGATCGAATATTAGACATGTGACATACTGAATAGTTCACATTACCTACAATATCCGATAAGGAGTATGTGGAACTGGTGGAAGCTGAAGTGTTAATTACTTTCGAACGATTATTGCATAAAATTTTTTCCGCAGTTTCTACTTTATTTTGTATAAAGTTAAATTTCTCGATTTGAATTATGAATTCCTTTTCTCTGTGGAATAACAGTACAGACACAGAATAATTCAACTATTCCGTGCTGAATACTTCTGTGTTTGGTTGCCCATGACAATCATACATTAAAATAGGAGAAATTGTACATTAAAATGGGTCATTAATGATCAATTTCGTGTACGTTAAAGTAAGCTTTTATTTAGAGGTCGACGGAAAAAATTATAAATAATAAGTGTTACAAAAATACTTACATTAAATTTAATTTTTTTATTACCTTCGTATAAAAGTTCTCTGGTACATTCACTATTTTATATAAACATTGTTTACTATCAATGAATTAATTTAATCAAATATTGATGGAATTAGTATGTGGCTTTGTTTCAATTACTACTTTTTCAATTAAAGAATGTTTACTTAGAAAAGTTTCAGAAATATATATGTTTATATCAACGAAACTAAAAATGTATATATTTACTTATATTTTTCTTATTTGATTAGTATTTGAGGCTCAGTAATAACTTGAATAATTCATACTGTTATTTATAGCACAAAATTCTCAAACAATTTTTTCGCCACGAAGATAATTAAATTGTACAATTTCAAACATTTTCCAACCAACATCAACAAATATTTAATAAAGTAAAACAAAATAGAAAATCCAATGCGAAAAAGAAAAGGCTAATGAAATTTTGTGTACGGCTGCTCAGATCTACGCAATATATAAATTTTCCAGATTCAAGCAGTTCGTATTTTCCGATTTCCTCTCGGAAATAAAACAATATTTATATAAACGATTGCATTATTCTATACCATCTATCCGGTTATGAGGTCGCGTCCCGAGTGGGCCTAATGGAATTTCCAATTCTCGTCCTTGTTTCAGGATTCGAAGGACGACGACATCGAGAAGCTGCTGAAGAAAGATAAGACCTTGACGCAGTTCGACCTGAATCGGCCCATGCTGAATTGTCCTCTAGAAAGGAAACGTCATCTGCTCCTCGAAGGCGACTTGAAATTGAAAGACAGCGGTGCATCCAAGGTTGGTCTTGTTTCCTTATCTAATACATTTATTTAAGTTTGTTCGCCTCCTTTGTGCGTTGTTGCCAGACTATACCATTTAGTTATTCATTAATAGGCTCTTGCACCGTTTTATTATAAAACGTCGTTTAACTAAACTTGGTTTAATTTTTAAACTACGTTTATTTTTCTGGTCGTTGCACCAAAGAATTATAACCGACCCATTGCTAAACTGCGTTTAAGTATTATTTTGGATGAAACAGCGATGTACATGAAGTAAAAAGAAGAAACAGAATTTATTTTTCTACTTTTCTAACCTAGTTTTAATAGTAAAGAAGTTGTTTTTTTTGTGATTTGTATTGAATATGCATAAAATGGAAGATAATAATAAAAGGACCACACTGATATTTTTCAGATAGAGAAACTGTGGATGTATGAACTCCAACAAATTGAGCAATACTGTGCAAATGTCCTCTATGGGCATACAATTTTAATGCTAAAAGTAGCTGATCCATGGGGGACAAGCTGTCATTCCTACAAAGTTAGAAATGTTTAATGGGTACTCTACCCGTGATATTATATTAATACATTTTTTTTGTGTGTATTTTTAATTCTGGAGAGTAGATTTGCATTTATGAGTTGAATGAGTGCATTGTTCATTAGTATACATAAACTATAAATCCACCCTTCAGTTCTGCAGGCCATATTTTTTTACCACCTAGAGAGAATAACTGACAAAATACCTATAAGATGATTATTGTTGATTGAACAAAAAAATCTATAACAATAATACAATATAATCGGATACAAATAATTTTGCATAGCTTGACGATTGCCAAGCAAACATTTTTGAAATAAATATGTGTCTACTGTTACAGGCTACAATATTCCAGGAATTCTAGAACGTTCAAGTTGTCGTTATAGATATCAAACTCTTCATGAAACATTTTAAACAAAAATTCGAGTTTCCGCCGGCAAAAATTAATTTTTTAAGGAAAAATAAACCATTTCTTCTACAAATAACCTCAAAATTTACTTAAACTTCAAATTAAACGCCGAAAATTGGGCGTTTAATTTATGCGGGGTTTAGGGCGTCTTAAACGCCGTTTATATTTTGGTGCAAGCGAAAATGTCAATTTAAACTCGGTTTACCATTAAACTTAGTTTAATAATATACGGTGCAAGAGCCTATAAATAATTCTTCGCAGTCATTATTTTCGAAGCATGATTCGAAACTAAAGCTCATTTTAAACGGATTCCCAAAATTTCAGATTTTTCCGCTTACGTTTAAACCCTCAAATTAATGAAAGAAATTAGACCGAACGAAAACGGATCGTTACCTGTGACGTCACACTGCATATGCGATAGGTACCTAACGTTTGAAATGCCGCGAGTCGAGAATTTACGATGTATATTGTAAGAACGTACTAGAGCAAGATCCCAGATGTTACTTATTTTCTCAGCAATAATATTTGTGGGATGTAATAGTGCTCGTATATTCTTTCAGTGTATGGATACCTGCTACCTTGTGCCGACGGCCAATTTCCAGGTATCAGGTGCTTAAGATGGAAAAAACTCAACTCAATTTTCTTATTTTCTCAGTCTTGATTTTTATATATGATACTCAGGGAACTATTTCAATACCTTATGCAAGCAGCCAGATCGATCTTATGGGCCAAACAACTCGCCAGATATAAATGAAGTGTCCCTATGAATATGACAGTATGAGAGAAATGTCATGATTTGCTCATTTAAGCGCGTTAGTAATTATCTATGCGCGTCAATCTCAACGTACTGCTATGACATTTCGCTCATACTGTCATATTCATAGGGACACTTTATTTGTGTCTGGCAGAATGTTTGGCCCATACGATCGGTCTGGCTGTTTGCATAAGGTATTGAAATAGTTCCCTGAGTATCATGTATAAAAATCAATACTGAGAAAATAAGAAAAGTGAGTTGAGTTTTTTCCATCTTAAGCACCTGATACCTGGAAATTGGCCGTCTTCACAAGGTAGCAGGTATCTATACACTGAAAGTACATAAGAACACTACTTCATCCCATACATATTATTGCTGAGAAAATAAGTAACGTCTGGCAGCTCTGGGATCTTGGACTATATCGGGTGAGAAGCAAAAAGCTGGATTGTTTCGTTATTTTATTGCATAATGAGCGAGAAAAATGTGGCAAATAAATATTGTTTGGTTCCCGACTGTCCGAAAACATCCAAGAATGCTCCCAAAAAAAAGCTTTATTAATGTGCCCTCTGACATTATTAAAATAAGAGAAATTTGGTAGAAAGCAATGCGTCATGAAGTTTTTGGATCTAAAAAACCGTCTAAAACTTCACATCTTTTTACATCAATCGCTTTTGAAGCGGTAATTCGTCCATATCTCATTTCCTGCCAAATGCTACTATCACATTGTCCTCGAGTAGCTTATTCTAATTCTAAAATTAAATTGATGCTCATTTTGGTTTTACAAAATTCAACAAAATCATTTGCATTCTTCTCTTGTCCGGAATTTTAAAACTTAATAGCAACGCAGCTGGAAGCAACTTCCTTATGTAAAACGCAACGGTGTACTGAGGAATATGAAACCACAATATGCAAGGTGACATCACAGTCGGTCAGGGCCGGCCTGAGGGGTGTGCGAAGTATGCAGCCGCACACTCAATCTTTTTGGAGGGGCATTAAATTGACCAATTTTTGTAAAAAAAAATAATAAATTGGGAAAATTTTTAGAAACTGATTTAAATATTGGGCAGAAATATTTAAACTATACTCGCCGGCATATCATTGGAAGCTTGGACACTAAACAGCTGTACACTCCCCTCTATACCCCTCGCCCAGCGTCGTTGCCAGTTTGTGGATTGAAAAATTAATTCACACAGCTAAAAATCCCAATCTTCCAATGATTTGCCGTCGACTATAGAAAGAATTTTGTCTTAAAACTATTACAGTTAAAATTCAAGGTAAAACCGAAGATCTACCCGGCTACCCCAATGAGTTCTGAAATACAGTAAGTCTGATTGACCAAGGTCCAAGGTCAGTAGAACAGTCGTCTCGTGGCGGGACGCGGAAAGTGTTGTGACTCATCTTCCTGCGTCCCTCCCTCTCCCCCGCCTCTGCTTTTCTAGCCAATTGGCGTCTGAAATTAAGATAGTAAATTCATTCTCCGAAATGCAAGAAAGAAAAGCCCTTGTATATAAATTATAATAAAAGAGACTATGTACTATCGTAATAGTTAATAATTTTTTTTTGTGTTTGCGCCATTAATAAATACTATAATTATTGGTTCACCATGTTCTGTTGCTTTATTTTTTTTTACCCATGACATATGGAAAATTTATCTTAGGTCCGGTGGATGGTGATTCCCGTATTAGCTAGGTATTTATTCTTAGAGTAATTGCAGTATAAGCATAAAAATCATTGCAACGTTACCTAGAGTTAAGTTTTCATTAGTTTATTTGACATAATAGTGGTTATAGTACAAGGAAGAGTACTGAACAAGTCAATCAATAATGAATCAAATTGTCTTACATAAATTTAATGTTCTACAAGGCGCAAAAAGTCACAAAAACTGTGTTTTTGGACCTTAAATTTCAAAACATTCCATACCTCCCAGACCTCTCGGCAGGGGCATAAAATTTGAGTCTAGCACACTTACAATTTTCGCCTTAGGCCGGCCCTGCAGTCGGTACTCACGGTTTTCGACGGAGCTGCATTTTCAACCTTTAATATCGAAGTAGGTAGTGGGGCAAGTTTAAGAGCTAAAAATTTAACCTGTTATTTTGATGATTGAGTTTTACAAATAACGTAAAAAAACCGAGAATATATTTCATTGATAACAAGCCCATTGACGAAAGAAATATAGGCCTAAAAATTTGTTCGACATGACTAACACGTGACTGATATGACAACGTTGCTTGGCCTGCGTATCAGCTGTATTCTCATATACGTATTGTTTTTATTTCTTTATCAAAAAAGAATGAATATTGAATGTGGTTATTGAAATCAGATAAGTAGCAGTGTTTCTCAACCTTAGTAAGATACGACTGACACGACAACGTTTCTAGTCGTTCGCTTCAGCTATATTCGTATTTGGCTATTGTTATTATTTCATTAATTAAAAATGAATTATAAAAATATTTCATTAAAAGTTGAGGATAACAATGATGAAGTCAGTTGAAAAATAAAATCTTCAACGCCCTTTTCCGAGCTCGTATTAAATATATCCGAATGTTTCTGGCCGACCTTCAATGGATTTATGACGTCGGATTTTCTCGCACAAGCCGTGCCTTCAAGATAAATCGGATTATGGAGTATCCTCGCCTTATATGTATCAAATACATTTATCAAAAAACAGGTTATTGTAGTTTTTTCTATAGTTATCGTCGATGATTCAATCGTAGCAGTTTCCTTTGTTGGCGTTTTTACAGTCGAACATTTTGTCGTGGATTTTCTTTCCCGGAAGCATTCGTTCGAATGTTGATATATCATAATGTGAAAATGAGACTGAAAAGTAGATACTTTACAGAAAATCATGAGTGTACACGATTTCCAGCAACTTGGCGGAAAATATCAGTTTCATCATATTTAAAAACGAATATTAAATAGTAAAATTTGGTTAATCAGTAGATGATCTTCTCATATTCAGAGGGATATTTTAAACAAAGTTTTCCATCACATGTTGTAATCCAGACACTCAGCGAATAAAATACAAGAGATAAAGAATTAATTGTAAACGTGATTCAGTAGAAGTTGAGGATAGCGATGGTAAGTATCAGCGTATGCAAATTTTATTAAGAAGATGATAATCTATGTAAATATGAAGATATGTAAAATATCAGCGTATTATTATAGATATCGTATATTTTGAAGTGGAAAATAGATTATGATTTTTACAAATAATCTACTGATGTATTGGTTCACCGCTCATAAGATATCGGGATAAAAAAAGTTTTTTAATATTTTTAAATTTTTGTTCGTACATAAAAAAGCGATTTTTATCAACTTAGCAATAGGTATCAACCCTTCTGATGAAAACTCAGAGATTGGTCTTATGAATAAAAATGAGCGTTTAATGTTATACTCAAAAATTTGGAGCAAATATTCCACGTTGGATGAATAAAAACCAGAAGCAGATACTCCGCTCGAGAAGCGGAGGCTACAGTTCCATCGGAGGAAAATGTTCCTAAATGTTCCTTAAAATGTCTTTATGTTCCGGCAACAAATGTTGACTGTTTCTACTTGTCACCCTTCAAGCTACGATTCCACCGGAGGAACATTTTTGTTGCTGTTGCGTGTTTCCTTAAATGTTCCAAAATGTTCCTTGAAGTTTTTGTTGTTGTGTTGTGGAACATTTTTGTTGCTGTTGCGTGTTTCAGAAAATGTTCCAAAATGTTCCTAAAAGTTGCTTAAAATTTCTCCATTTTCCGGCAACAAATGTTGACTGTTGTCGCCGGTTTTCATTTTGAGCGGTAAACTTCAAAAGAAAATAGGAAACATTTGTGAAAAAATTCGTGTTGCTATCGCGGTCAGTGCCGGATTAGCCACGTAAGCAAGAATAGCAAATGCAATTGAGGGGCCCCGCGTTCCAATGCCTGTCTGACAGTAAAAAAAAAATAAGTTTAGATAAGCGTCAAATATCCTGCATGCCTTAAACGCGAAGCGCTTAGGTTATGCTTCACTAACACCTGAAAATCTCGATTTCGTCACGTTAAATCGTAGGTATAGGTTGTATAATACCAACGACGAGAAACGTTGGTGTCAAAATCTACAACAATAATTTTAAGTTGTACCACATTTCTGAAAATTTAGCGCCGGCCGCACAAGTTATGTTTTTCTACTACTTGCACTGCACTACACGCAAGTTTGATAGCACTGCAAAACTAACACAGAAATTCCCTGATATTGTCATCGATCGAGCTAGTCGTAAAACCCGAACAAATACAATAGGTTTCTATTGACTATCAAACTATTATAATTTGATATATATTCATATTTGGCACAACGTAAAAAACTGTAAAAAGCTCTTTAGATGTTAGTCTAGCATTGTATTTTAGATGCATCAGTTCACATTCCACCATATTATTGTAACACCAACACTTGTGACCCCCTGGCGAATGAAAAAAAGAGTTTCCGAAGTTTCTTATCAGTTCTCATGGCTCAACCCCAATCAGTTAACTGACCGTAGTCAAATTGGCACAAATAGCTCTTTCTCAAGTATCATGCATGTCATTTACTTATATGAATATAAATTTGAATTTGATTGTATTTGATTGTACCTAATGAATATTTAAAATAATATACGAACTATTTTATTACCAAAGTTGAGAAAAGCCAACCTGTTTGATTTGTAAAAGTAACATAGGAAGTTTATTTCAAAAACTGGTATCATTACACGCACAGATATACGTGTTCCTACATAGCTGCTCCAGGTTGTCAAGCACACATATTTTCGGTTTTATTCTCTCATCTGAGTTTAATACCATAACATTGAGAACCTGAAACGAATCAAGGGCCTCTTGGCCGAATTTGCTACAGGCCCCGCGCTGGCTTAATCCGGTACTGATCGCGGTGGAAACGTATCGAGAACGCAACAAGTAAACATTCGTGTCGCAGATTTTCAGCGTGCAGTGAATTAAAAAAATGAATAAATATATAGCTACGGTTCCACCGGATAGGACCATTGAGGAACATTTTTGTTGCTGTTGCTTGTTTCCGTAAATGTTCCAAAATGTTCCTTAAAATTTCTTTATGTTTCGGCACTAAACGTTGATTGTTTCTACTAAACAATATGCAACTATCGACAGTTTTAGTTGCTTCAGTGGAAACAAGAAATTTATGCATGTTGCCATAATTTTCTACCTATGGCAACAAAGAGAAACATTTAGCAACACAATGTTCCTCAATATTCCTCTGGTGGGACCGTAGCTTTATGTACAATTTATTGTTAGTATATTCTCATTTTTAATATTATTAACCTGGACGAAGTACGTATCATCGTGACTTTAAAGCACTGTATAGATTTAGTGAAGCAAATTTAGAGTGGCTATCAAATAACTTTTTCGAATAGTTGATGGAATCCGTCGTTACTACGTGATAATTTAACATAATAAACAAGACTAAACTTGAATTTACTACGTTTATTATCACAAAATATTTTGAAAAATATAACACTGCGATTGCAACTTCGGTCACTAGACCATCATCGGGCAGATTGAGTTAAGAACTGAATACAGATTTATAGATTTGCGCTTACGGGTGGGAAAGAATTATTGCAGGTACCTTAATAGACAAGAGGAACATATTTCAAGAAGGGCTAATCGAGTGAATTTCCCAAATTGGTACAATACAATGTTCTTAGAAAAGTCGTTATCGTTTGAATACACTAAATATAGGAGGTCAATCTGGTCGTTCAGCAAGGTATCTTCTGCATTATGATTGAGTTTAAAAATTTCTAATGATTCTAAAGAGGTAAGTTTGGTTCCTCTCGGTAATTTGTGCATGATTTTAAAATTATTTATTTGTGGAAATGGGTGGTGGTTTTCACGGCAATGATTTGAAAACGTTGAATACGTTTTATTTTTCAAAAAAGATTGTTGGTGTTCTTTAAATCTTGTCTTGAACGATCGACCAGTATGACCTATATACACTCCTTTACGTACAGGACAAATCAATTTATAAACTCCTGAACTTTCAAATTTTGAAGTGATATCTTTGGCATTGAATAAAAATCCTGAGAGTTTTGTCTTAGGTTTGAAAGCAATTTTAATGTTACATTTAGGTATGACATTAGCAGAAAAAGTTGCTAATGTCATATCACTTCAAAATTTGAAAGTTCAGGAGTTTATAAGTTGATTTGTCCTGTATGTAAAGGAGTATATATAGGTCAGACTAGTCGATCGTTCAAGACAAGATTTGAAGAACACCAACAATCTTTTTTGAAAAATAAAACGGATTCAACGTTTTCAAATCATTGCCGTAAAAACCACCACCCATTTCCACAAATAGATAATTTTAAAATCATGCACAAATTACCGAAAGGAACCAAACTTACTTACTTAGAATCATTAGAAATTTTTTAACTCAATCATAATGCAAAAGATGCCTTGCTGAACGACCAGATTGACCTGATATATTCTCCTATATTTAGTGTATTCAAACAATAACGACTTTTCTGAGAACATTGTATTGTACCAATTTGGGAAATTCACTCGATTAGACCTTCTTGAAATATGTTCCTCTTGTCTATTTAGGTAGCTGCAATAATTCTTTCCCACCCGTAAGCGCAAATCTATAATTATGTATTCAGTTCTTAACTCAATCTGCCCGATGATGGTCTAGTGACCGAAATTGCAATCACAGTGTTATATTTTTCAAAATATTTGGTGATAATAAACGTAGTAAATTCAAATTTAGTTTTGTTCATAACTTTTTCGATGTAGAATCGGAAGAAACAAGTGCTATATGTAACAATGATAAAATGAAAATATTTTCGAGATATGTAGGTGATCCGGGGTTTCAAACAAGAATAGGAGAAAATATTGGTGTTCCCAAACATTTGTTTCTAAAGTTGTGACGCAAATTGCTAACCAGATGAAAAATGTGAACATTCCCTCGCACTCCGGCGTATGTAATAGAAACCAAAGAAAGATAGAAAACAAAGTACACTTTTTCTATGTGCCATGAGTGTGATCGATTGCGCCCACATAAAACTGAAAAATCCTCCTATTCATGGTGATGAATATATCATTCTGCTACAAGTTTGGAAATTAAACAGCGGGTAGGTCCTCTATGTACTAGGAACAGAAACTCATCAAATCGAAATCTTTTTATTCATATGAAGTGGAGTACAAATTCATACTTTATGCTCATGCACATGAGAACATACCCGGAGTGGTCAGTGTGTTGTACTACTGAACAGAAGGTCGGTGGATCGAATCCCGGCCGAGCCAACGAATTAATGCGGAGCCACCTCTCGGAAGGCAATGACAATCTACCGAAAAGTATTCTGCCTAGTAAAGCCTCTCTCTTAAGACTTTTGGAACCATCGTAAAACTGCAGGTCCCTTCTATTCGTGTATCACTGTATCACGCACAACACGAATAGTTGTAGAGAGGTCGCCTACGCCCAAAACCGGGTACGGCACTGGAAGAAGAAGATTATTTACATAATAATCGTAAAAATACCACAAACCAGTCGTAACGTAGTTAGAATGTAATAGGTTCATAATTTTTTCAACTCAAACGTCGGTAATCTATTTCACTGTGTCTTCTATTTAATACATAATATATTGTGAAATTAACTTCCTTCCACCAGAGTGTTCCACGGCACCTTTCCTTTCTTTTTAGTTTCGCAACATGTCAATTAATTCGATTTCATGTACAAAATATTAAATTTTAACGAATGTCCAACATCTCTTCGTGAGGCGAGGATGTTTTTCCTGTTATCTTAAATATTACATTTTCTCTGGGTGAAAATCGCTCATTCAATTTAATTTTCAGTATTCTATTCACGAAGAGTATTGGATTAATAATGAATTTCTTGGAAATCCTCTCGAAAATAACAAGCACTATTATTGCAATGCCCAGAATGAACCGACCTAAAGTCTCACACATCCATTCTCATTTTCAATATTTGATATAATCTGTACAGCGCCCTGTGGGGATTATTATATCATCTATACTATACCACCTGTTCAACTACTTTTCTCATCATAATTGCACGGTTTTATAGCTACATAGACGCATCATGTAAAATAGAAATATAAGGTATTGTTAGGGGATAGGGTATAATAGGTATCGAAAAATTCAGAACTGTGCATATAAAATTTTAGAATATAAATACTATCGAATATTAGATTCAATACAGATAATATAAAGTTACACAAAGCGGGCTAGTTTTGAACTATCATTTATGACAAACGGGAAGAATTTCGAATAAAATTCTAAATTATTGGTCTGTCATTCGTTCTACAATTGGAAAATTGAGGCTTTTTCTCTTGGGAATGTGAAACGTGTAGTCGATTTTCTAATGAATAATGGATTTCGTTTGTTCTTCAATTTTGAGTAGTAATTTAAAATCAATTTAGTGTTCTGAATGATCTTTATATCGACATAAATTGCAAATTGAAGTATTACAAATAGTGAATCTAGATACACATAAAATATTTCCTTGAGTTGGAAAGTCTGTGTGATGATGCGTTTACCTTATACTTAGATCAACTGCAAATGATTTTTCCTCATTTCCATCATCTTTTGAAGGTCCAATTTATTTCTCTTCATTATAAACTGAAGAATTATCGTGGTTTTTCATTCAAATATGATCTTTTTTATGATCTATCATTTTTCTGTCATTAATTTCATTTGGAGAAATAGCGGAGAGGTTATTCTTTGAACTTCACTGACATGATTTTTGTAAAGCTGATTTGTTTCGAATATAGAAGGCAAAAAAAGTTATCGACAATATAACAAAATTTTATTACCAAAAAACCTATTGTAAAGGATATAAAACAAAAACCGTCATGTGTGAGATAAGAGAAAAGTCTGATCTGAATGAATAATTGAAAAATGGAAAGAATTACAAAATTGCACTGTAAATATTACTTAATTGATTTATGTCAGATTTGAAATTAACTGTACTGAGTGTTTTCTTGATGTAATACATTTCATGAAAAAGTCTTTTTTTATAAATGTCCAGTTTCCTTATGATGCTTAACTAACGCACATGAATTCTTTAGGATTTTACAATCACTCTTGTGCTGAGTGATTCTTTGCTTAAGCCATTGTTGCGTCTGTCCAATATAAACTCCCTCACACTCATTACAACCTATTTTATAAATTACATTAGCATTCAAGGCAGAAGGCGTTCTATCCTTGACTCTTGTGAAAAGATGCGATACTCTCTTAGGGTTGTATCTAACTATGTTAACATTGACAAAGTGTTTAAAAACTGACACCAAAGCATTCGTCAAATTTGGAATGAAAGGAAGTTTCCTGTATGACATCAAAGGAACAATCAATTAATTTTTTTCCTCACAATGACTCTTCGAATTAAAAATAAGCCTCCTCAAAAGGTGTTCAGGATAACCATTATTTTTGAATATATTATATAATTTTCTCAGATTGATCTGTAGAAACCTATCGTCACTAATGGAAGTAACTCTTTTCTTCATAGCCAACACAGTGTTAATCTTCTGATTGTTAGGATGATTAGATTGATAATTGAGGAATCTTTCAGAAGACGTGGGCTTTGAATACCAATCCAAAATAACAACATTACCGTCAGTTCGTATAACTTTTGTGTAAAGAAAAGGAATGCAACAGTTATCCTCCAACTCAAGAGTAAACTTCAAAAATTGATTGAAAGAATTGAATATGTCCAAAGTATTTTGAATCTCACTAGATGGCACAGAACACAATCCACATACTTATACATGAAAGGAACTGTAAAAGGCAGCTGCTGAAGTACATTGTCTAACAAATAGTCTAACACTAATAATAACATAAGCCCCATCTTAGCTAATAAGCTAAGATGGGGCTTGTGGGCGAACCCATAGGAGTTCCAAAAATTTGTTCATAAAAAACATTGTTAAAACTAACATATGTGTGTTGAAAAATAAACTCCAACAATAACACGAAATTATTCTCCGAGATAAAAGTGAACAAAGAAACTACGTCCAATGATACTAGTAGGTACGTAACCATCTGGTAATACTTTTCCTCTAATGGATGAAGCAAATTGAAAAGTATCTTTAACGTTGTAAGTTTCTTGATCTTCGAAAGCTGTTGAGCTGTTATAAGTGGTGGAATTCACAGAACTAACAATCGGACGAAGATATATATGGGTGCATCAGAACAACAGTGGTTCAAGTCCAAAATTTTGATTTTCTGTTTTATTCTCGATTCAGTAACCCCAATACGGTTCCTTTTCAGAGCAACAAAGATCCAAGTCCACTCCTCAATATTTGCCTTTAAAATGCCACTAGATTGGTATTGCTGTGAATTAAAAATGAAAATGTTCAGAGCAAAGGTGATTCAAGTCCTATTTTTCCTGTCAGGACACGTATTGCTTCAATTAGTGGATGTGACTATGTGACTAAAAATTCAGTTAATTAACTGAAGATTCAAGTCATTAAATTCAAACGTGGACAAGCATTTTCTTCATTATTTAGAGAGATTGTCTCAAATGTTATGGACTTTTAGAGATTTTCTTAATGAAAAAGTGCGTTGTAAAGAACTTCACATATTTAGCAGCGGTAAATCGTGAGCCTCTGTACATGCAACGACGAACCATAACTTTAGTAAAGAAGAACGAAAAATAATAGCTTCTACCTTTTATACCACCTATTTCTCATCAATTTCATAAAAATCTTCCTGTTAAAATTAATACAAGAACTATCTTCCAAGATGGTCAGGATTAAAGTAGGTAATCAGTTGTTGAGTGATGAAGAGTTCAACAACAAATACCAATTCGACAAATAGATTAGCTAGTTTTTTTAATATTCATGTTGAAATTATTTTTTGATATAAATTTTATTTTACTTACTTGTTTCAGTCTTAAAACATCTGTGCAATCCTAATACACACAAATTTGAATTTGTGACTCTACAATTCAAATTTATTTTCTGTAAAAATGTAAAAGAATGTTTTCAGAGCAAGTAAAATAAATAACATAAAATCTTTTAGCTAAATTCAGTTTTATTCTCGTGACTTGGATTAAACAATGCACCTTAATATGAATTCGTTCAGTGCAACACTGATCTAAGTCCATTTTATTTTCTTAATTGATTGATTAGTTAGGTGTTTTTGTATTCATCATCCATGAAGTATAAGAGAAATAAAATTTAATATATCACCAAAAAGAATCTAATGAATCCAATTTGAAATAAATAACAAGAAATTACCTATAAACACAAACGCAAATATCTTAATTAATCAAAACTCTGTAAAATGGACTTGGACCACTGTTGTTCTGACACCCATATATATATATATATATATATATATATATATATATATATATATATATATATATATATATATATATATATATAATATATATATATATATATATATATATATATATATATATATATATATAATATATATATATATATATAATATATATATATATATATGTATATATATATATATATATATATATATGTATATATATATATATATATATATATATATATATACACATATGGCAATTCCCAATTGCCACATATGATCTTCTATCGGGCCCTCCCTTTACGATGAAGCGTAGGTACCTACAAAAGAAAGGCTATGATTATCCAGCTAAGACGTCGACTCGCTCGCGCTGCTATACCCATATGAATTGTTAGTTATTTCGTTTTGAAGGACGTTCTAATTGATTTACGAGTATCAAAGGCGTGTGGAATATCATGAAATATATAGACGATGAAACAAGTAAAATTGGCTTCTAACGCAGTCTCGAGAAAAAGTTCTGCCTTCTCTTCCTATTTCGTTTCGCAATATTGCGCTGTTTTCCCTAAAGTGATGTTAACACTATAAAACGTGTAGGATATGCATATAATCCTGAGAATACGGCGTTCATTATTTATCCAAGCATGCCATTTTATTGCATATTCAACTCGGATGACTGAAAATATAATAATCTGATCTAAAATACCTTTGAAATATCCTTATCTATTTTTAGGTTTCATAAATCTCTTTATCTTTTTTGCATAATCTTCAAGTTCATCTTTTAAATTTTATGGCATAGGCAATTTGTTTGTCTGTTCATTTAATGGTACTTCAATTGTTCAGGTTTGGATGCCTATGTCTACCGGGTGTTGAAAAAGTCCCGGTACGGCTGGTTATTTTTTAAGAGAAAATTTTTTCGGGAAATTGAAATATGGAACCCGGAAGGAAATTTCCCTGGGAATCGATTGGCGCTATCAGATTGGGGTCACGAGGTCTCCGTGGGGCCCTGCGAGACCCCACGGGGCGCCAATCGATTCCCAAGGAAATTTCCTTCCGGGTTCCATATTTCAATTTCCCGAAAAAATTTTCTCTTAAAAAATAACCCGCCGTACCGGGACTTTTTCAACACCCGGTATATATCAACAGGAGAATGGTGATGACTACCATTAACACTATCATACAAAGTTTTGTCAGTTGATGTGAAAGTCTGGTCTACATTGAAGAGCAATCATGAATGTTAAATTTAATAAGTTTCCCAAGAAAACAACTATGACACTATAGTCCACGTTATATATTATAATTAGAATAATATTTTGATTTCCATAATATAATTCTATAATCTAACTTTAGATGAAGAGATAATATAAATAGTTTATATGAATCTCTCGAGTAAGCGGAGATAGACACATTTTGGCCGAAACGCGTCTTTTCGCGTCATGGAAAGTTTTATTTTGAATATTTTTCTGAAAATATTCTAAATATTTACTAGATGTTTAAACTAGTTTATCTATGTTAAGTAATCAAAACATTATTACAAATTATGAAAATCGGAAAAATTGATTTACTTAGGGTTGCCATCCGTCCGGGATTCCCCGGATTTGTCCAAGTTGAGGGGGCGTCCGGGCTTGTCTTTCAAAATATGTCCGGTAAAACCCAGACAAATTTTGTGTCCGGGTGTGTGAAGCTTGAGTGAGAGTGAGGGAGATAAGCTATTAAATGCAAACCAGTTGTGGCCGAATTTTTTAAAGTATCTATATTCTGAACTGCTCAAAATTGCACAGTATTATTTGTGTATACCACCAGCTCACAATGCGAATGTGGAGTGAGTTTTTTCGCTAGTGTCGCAGCAATGGACGAAGGAGAGATACCAACTAAATACACAGACGCTTTCTTCTCTGATCAAGATAAAGTCTAATTTTAAAGACATGAGTTGCTCCGATTTTTATAAATTTATGATGGAAAAAAGACATTTTCGCCAAAATTGGCAAGTCGGAAAAATTCCAAGTTGAGTTAAATTACTAAAAAGAACTTGATCTCGTTGAAATTAAAACTTATTACTTATTTTTAATTTATAGTTAGTTTATAATTTAGGCTTTTGGGTACCTAACCTATCTAACCGAACCAGATGACTTATCCTATAATTTGTGATTACAATGTAGAATGTAGTCTGTATTATTTTTGATCTACCAAAAATTATCGTTATAAATTGTTTTTCATTTGATGATACCAAAATAAAAAGAGAAAACTGTAAACTGTGTTATATTAGTACTTTATTTGTTTTTTGTTGTTTTCTTTATATCGCAAAGAATCGGTTTAAAGTTTAAATGAATGAAAAAATTTAAATATGAACGATGTGTTATTTTATTTGAAATATTTTTACGGGGTGTCCGGGAAAAAAACTGAATTCCACTCAAATGTCCGGGGTTTTTTAAATTTTTGTCCGACGTCGGCAATTTAGGTGATGGCATCCCTAATTATTCTGCAACTATCTCATACCTATATAAAAACTCAGACTAGGTATGTTTGTATCAAATAATCTCTGGAACCGATTTTAATGAACAGTGTTGGTACCATTTGAACCACTGGACGGGCCGTTAGGTTTTTAACTAGGCCGCTAACCCTTTTTTCGTTTATTTCTCACGCAGTGTTCGATTCCACACTCTTCAGTTCGGAAATATACCATAAAAAACATTTCTCAAATTTCAATCAATTTTATACTTTGAAGTCATACATAATATAGAATATGACACTCATATTATACTCATATCTCTATATTTGTAGAGTATCTTCTTAAATTTACAACACCGATACTTTCCTGGCATCGTCATCGCAATCCTCAACTTCTACTGAATAACTCTCGCATTTAATTCTTTATTAATAAAATAACAACAATACGAATAAGCACGCATACAACTGACGCGCAAGCCTAGCAACGATGTCGTGTCAATCGTGTCGGACACAGTTTTAGGCCCATCTTCTTTTCGCCAAATGTCTAGAGTCTAACGTGTGATAATGATTTTCGTCCCAGAAAAGGTTAGGTTCGTTTCACTTTTCTTTCTTTTTCGTTTCATCAGACCGAGCCATTGCAACGCGTAAGCGGTTACAGCTAATCCGTTATAAATCTCTTCGAAACCTAACCCCTCGAAAATCACGCTGGACGCGAACAAACAAATCGAAACATTTTTAAACTCACCTAATATAAATTTCAAACGTCTGGTGCATAATTGTTTGTCAACATCGGACAACTTTCACGAACTTTTTCAATATTCGATATTAAAATCTTACGGATTGAAATTTTTGCATTTTCCAGATGGAAGTTCACTGTTTCCTGTTGACCGATATGTTGCTAATCTGCAAGCCGTCTACGAAAAAAGGCGGTTCCACCATGAGGGTGGTGAGGCAGCCGTATCTGGTCGATAGATTGCTGGTTTCGGAGTTGAATAAGGAGACCCCAAGTCTGGGGCTTATTTACAAGAACGAGTTCGACATGGCCGTGGCGGCGTTCATTTTGCAGAATAATGACGCGAAGAAAATTAAGGTGAGTAGTTTTGGCAAGGGTCATTACGCAATGAAAGAGTTTTACGAAAGCTTTCGTATTGTCGGTGGTATTGGGGAATTGTGAGAAACATGAATAGCCAATGGTTGATTGTTGAACATATAATGACATTTTATTAATTTATTCATCAAATAAAACTACAAATATGCTAAGAGGAAGCTGTTGATAAATGCTGGAAAAATACAATTAAAATAACTTTATAAAGAAAAAAAAACTAACTTTTCACAGGTTCAAATAAAAATCTTTTGAGTAAACGCGTTTCGTCTTAACATTGACTTCATCTCGTACTAAATTATGGTATTACAAAACAATGTATTTATACCAAAAATTGAACATAACAGAGGGGCTCCTAGAGAAACTAAATAAAATTAAGCAATTCATTCAGAGTTATTGGTAGATACATTGAACAGATAAAGGAGAGGAGAAGGGTTTACTTCAATCTAGTCGTTAACTAGGTTTCCGGAATTTTTATATTTATTGATGTATAGGGGTTCCCAACAGTAAGTTTTGTGGAGACTATTTTCTAACTGTATTATATTATAATTGTGATTAAAGGTATGATTTTCTTGAATAAGATGGCACTAATAATTAGAGTCAGTTTCCTGCTTGATATAGCTACGTTGGTGTTCGTGTATTCGAGTTTTGAAATTTCTAATTGTACGCCCTAAATAGAATTGTCAACAGTTGAGTCTATAAATACCAGTACCTACATTCATCTCTATGAATTTTTGATTTGTTGTTTTTAATCAATTTTCCAGTGCTATTGTTGGTTTTATATGAAACTTTGAAATTTTGTTTATGTAGAAACAATTTTCAGGTTGTCTGGCCCAAGTATGTTAAACTCGAATACACGAACAACAACGTAGCTATATTAAGCAGAAAACTAACTCTAATTATGCGTGCCATCTTATTCAAGAAAGCCATACCTTTAATCACAATTATAAAATATTACAGTTAGAAAATAGTCTCCACAAAACTTACTGTTGGGAATCCCTATACATCAATAAATATAAAAATTCCGGAAACCTAGTTAACGACCAGATTGAAGTAAACCCTTCTCCTCTCCTTAATCTGTTCAATGTACCTACCAATAACTCTGAATGAATTGATTATTTTTATTTAGTTTCTCTAGGAACCCTTCTGTTATGTTCAATTTTTCGTATGAATAGATTGTTTTGTAATACCATAGTTTAGTACGAGATGAAATTAATGTTATGATGAAACGCGTTTACTCAATACATTTTTATATCAACCTGTGAAAAGAAAGTTTTCTATTTCTTTATAAAATTATGAATATGAACTTTCAATAAGTACGAGGGTCGTTCAATAAGTCCTTAGAAAAAGATAGGAAAACACTGTTTTTTAGGCTAAATTTTTTTTATTTCTCAACATAGTCTCCTTTCAGCTCTACACACTTTTCCAAACGTGTTTCCAAAATTTTTATGCCGTCCAAAAAATAGGATTTCGGAAGTTCTGCAAAATACTCATTCGTTTGAGCAATGATGTCCTCGTTGGAAGTGAACCGTCGTCCGCCAAGCCATTTCTTCAGATTGGGAAACAGGAAATAGTCACTTGGGACCAGATATCGACGAAGGAATTCGGCAGGATTGCGACGGAAGAGCGCCAACATGACCTCGGAGTCGACCACACGATTGCGCTTATTCTCCTCTGAGAGCAAACGCGGCACCCATCTTGCCGAAATTTTTTTCACAGACAATTTTTCATGCAAAATTGAAGCGACTGTACCTTGTGATATGCCTGTGGCCTCAACTAATTCGCGCACTTTAATTCGTCGATCGCTCAAAATCAGGTCGTGGATTTTATTGATGATTTCAGGATTAGACACCTCCACTGGGCGTCCCGGACGATGTTCATCTTTTGTGGATGAACGGCCACGTTTAAATTCATTCACCCAATTGTAGACTGTCGCAAACACAGGTGCAGATGTGCCATGAACTGCATCCAACTCGGCTTTGATTTCTTTCGGCGTTAAGCCTTTCAAATGGAAATGTTTGATGACAGCCCGGAACCCGCTTTTCTCCATTGTTATGTATAAACAAATGTTGTTGACTTTAATCGACGATAGAAATTGACCTACGTCATGGATCGAGCTGAAATTTTGACAGCTTTCCTATCGATAGTGCTGCTAACGGAAAAAAAATCTTTACCGATACTACGAGCGCCATCTCTTGGATTTTCTAAGGACTTATTGAACGACCCTCGTAAATGCCAATTCAATTCAACAATTAAAATAGTTATAGTAATTTCTCAGATTGGATTTAATATATCGATAGAGATCATCTTTTATTTCCTCCAGAATGGCGTTGAATTCTTTGATACCTGCCAGTAAGTTTGCCACCTCCCTCGGTTCTCAGTTTGAAATAAATTATCAACTGACTGCATTTTTAATTTTATGATTACTCTGGTTGTTACTGTGTATTTTTAAGTTATTGTGGATGAGGCTATTTTTAACTTCATAAATATGTTCTTGAACTGTTAGTTTTTCATTAGGAAAAATTGGAAACCTTTCATAACGTGAATGAGAGCTGGTGTGATAGGTAAGACAGACCAAATATGTTTTTATAACATTTTGTTGAGGTCTGTATCTTCTGTTTGAATTGAATTATGTAGCATCATTGCAAATTGGCATTAGATAATTGATACGAGCATTATATAGCATCAGTTTATGTTTTTCACTAGGCTATTTATTACCCCGAGGCGAAGCTAAGGGGTTATAGTCTCACGACAGAAAGTTAGTAGCTGGTCCGATTTTAAAAATGCCAACGGATATCGATAAAACACATATGATTTCATAAGAAAAGTGTTTTCAAAAATTTTTCTCCACGAAGAATAAAAAAATTATAGCTTTTTTTAGATTTTTTTGTCCATAGACATGTGGTGCTATCTATAAATCTTAAACCTAAACCGATTTTTACGATAATGAAATAAAATGATAGCATTCAATGTGTAGTTTTTTAATTTATATAATACATTCAAAAAATATTGACGACATGCACATGCGCAGAGGGGTTTTATCATTCCTAGTGCTACGCAGTATGGGTTTTTTTTTATGTATTCAACTGCACCAACGTGAACAACATAATTTGTTGATAATTTCGTCCACATGACGGCTCCGTTACAAACTAACCTCTATAAAAAGTCCTAAGTGCTACCTTATGTGACTTTATTTCATCTAATTCTATTTTGCTCATTCTCAATGAAAAATTTAATGTTTTCTAATGTTTTAAGGTAAATACCGTTAAAATTCACTTGCTTATTTCTGATAAAAAAGAACTTCCTATAGAAATTGAACAATCTCTTTGATGTTCATATAAATGGAAAACAAAATTAAATAACCTCTTCAAGGAATTATATCACACAGAACAATTTCATTTTATGTATGTACCAGTCAAAATATTCAATATATATCATCTCAGAATGTAAAAAAAAAAATATATATATATATATATATCAGTGGCGGCTCGTGATGTTTTGGTTTAAGGAGGCTACAAGAGGTGTTAAAAAATACACCATAGGCGAAAATTTTTAGGATTTCAAGGTCAACCGCCTTATAATTTAAAGAAAATCAAAGTAAAACAAGCACCCTAAAGCTATTAATTTGTTTTCACTTTCGAGTGTCTACCTTGAGACCTACAACTCCTATTTACAATATTCACAAAAACTCTTCTCAGCCAATTAATCAATTCATCTATTCATCAAATTTTTTTTTCTTTCGCCAAATAGGTACCTACCTACATACTTAACGAATTTGTTAAAAGCTGGTGAGAGCAAGTAAAAAGTTATTATATATTTTTGAAGATTAGCGGGATTCTGCGATCTTTAACGTTAGCAAAATGATCTATAATATCCTCATAAAATTTTTTGTCTTTCGCTAAAAGTTTCACCAATTCCTTTTCAATACACAACAAACTAATATTTTTCAAATGATCCTGGCTCATTGAATTTCGTAAATAAGTTTTAATTCTCTTAAGAGTGGAAAACGAGCGCTCTACGGAAGCCGATGTCACCGGGATAGAAACAATTAGACATAAGAGTTTATAAACGTGGGGTAAATCTTGATTCAAATCATTATCAAAAAGGTATTTAATAGTCCTCACATGATTTTCATTTTGCCCCAAAATTTCATTGTCATTATAAACAACACACAGTTCACTTTTTATGGTCACCTTATCAAAAAAAGTGTATTTTTTAACATAAATTTTCCAAAAGGTTATCTGGAAAATTAACCGAAAATCCGGTAAATAAATTTTTATTGAGTAAGTCGAAGAAATGCAGTTCTTTTAAATCAGAGAACCTTATTTCTATTTGACCCCTAATAGTATCCAAAATTTCATAAAATATTTGCTTATAGTGACGCTCCATATCTGCGTAACTGAATTTCTTTCGTTTTGGGCTAAATTGAGTCGTATCATCAGTAGTTTGAAATACAGAAAATAGTTTTTTAAAATAAACTTCTGCACGAAATTCTGAAACTTTTTCCAAAAGAAACTTGAGCCGATTTCGTGAGTAAATTACATCTGAAAACTTGTGCTGTAAGATTTGAAAAACTATTTCTGTTTGTTCAAAAATTAATTTAAAGATGTTTGAAAAAGATATAAATTCCTTATCTTATAAGTAAGATATTAATCCGCGTGCTGTATTTAAAGTTACTTTATCGGTGAAACATTCCTCACTTTCAACTTGGTATAGAATTAAATCCTAAAAATCCTAAGCGGCCCCAAACAGAGACATTTTCACTAGTAAAAAGTAAACACTGCCAACAAGATAATTTATTTTTTACCTGTGATCCGGTTAGGCAAGGATGTCTCTCATAATTCCTTGTATTAAAACCGCGGTTTTGTTGTCTGTTACGCTGCACCAAATTGTTTAATTCAGAGGTAGGTCGCAATGTTTTTATCAAAACTAATAAGTCATCATTGAAATTCTTGAAATTAACTGCAGTAACCAAACTCATTTTAAAACAATACGCGAGCAATATAAGTAAACACGCTGCTGTTTCAATTAATGCTTTCCAACGAATTCACTCGATGTCACGCGAAATTCTATAGTTGTGATTGGTCGACATTGTATGAGACTGGGCTCTATCGGTGTTGCCATTTACATGTGTTTTGCTTTTCTATTGCAATGAAGTATTCATTCGGAGTATTTGCACCGTTGTTTGCTTTTCTGTGGCGGGCATAATGAAAGTTGAGAATATACCTTTCTAAGCCTTCGCAGCGTTGCCACAAATCTTGAAATGAATGAAATGCAGTAAATATAAATACCTTCTATCTTAATCAATAAATTATATTATATAATGTAGGTTGAAAGGAAGGTAGGTGCATAAAATAATATGATTTTGATTAATATGAATATGCTGAATGCTGACTATTCAATATAATATATTAGTGATACACGGAATATTATTGAGGAGGCTTAGCCTCCTTAGCCTCCTTTGACAAGCCGCCCCTGATATTTATATATTACAGGAGTCAATGAGTCATATCAATATGTTTACATAGTTGACGAAACGGTTACATTGAACGATTTAAAAAAAAATTGTGGTGACCTGAGTGGTAGTATAAAATAAATTATTCATACGTTGTATACTTTGTTCTAGGGATGGAAGGATGGGATTTCGAAAGCGCAGACTCTTTATGCTCAAGCTAAACAAATGAGTTACATGGAAGAAAGTCTAGATGCTGACATCAGCATGGACAATTTGGAAAGTGATTATCATAGCCTTCAGCTAGCTCCGAGGTCACCTCTTGCCACTTCATCGCGAGCTAGCAGAGTTTCGAGCCTCGCACACAGTCACAGGTATTTTTTGTCTTCAGAAGAATTAAAGATCCATGTATCGTTTCGTTTCTTGAATGAAGCCAGAACGTCGATTTAAAAAAATTAAATTGAATAGAGCCAAATAAATAGAATATTTTTTCTTGTAGGTATATTAATTTTTATAAATGTTTTCTGAGCGAATTATCGAATTATTTCGTTATTTGAATGGAATTATACTCAAAACGCCTTTTCTATATATTTTGTCAGAACTTGAAAGCGTATCAAAAATGTTCACTGGAATTTCGCTAAACGATTTTAATCCGATTAAAAAGGGGACGTTCGTAAAATTGACGAAAAGTATTTTTTCTAATGTTTGGAAACGCGATACCTATTACAGAAATGGCAAAAAGTTACAGAAAGAATTCACGAAGCGTGAAAACACGGAGCTATTGCATTCTTATGCCCTAGCAATCTGTAATTTTTCCTCTTTTTATTTTTACTAGTGACTTTTCAATTACGGAAGAATTCTGGCATCCGAAACCTTGCGGATAAAGGCGAAATAGTTCGAGAAGTTTGTAAACGGTTTTTTCACTTGATGTATAAGGCTTTAGGTTAACTTTAGTGCAGGAAAGCCGGACTGACATCAGTTGAATTTCATGTTGATGATTGGAGTAAGATGTTTTTACATTATTGATTTAGAAAAATTAGGATTAATACTGAATAATTTTGTTGTCCAAATTATATATCAGCCACGGTCATAATTGCTGGGTTGATTTTAGGAAATGAAATTTACTCTGTTTACTATCTGAGAATATATTGTAATTATTATGTTTGTATTCAGCTGGCCAGTATAGGTGAAATAAACCGTTCCTTTGCTCCCAGTTTATTGACTATTTCAAGTGTCATACTTGACTCTAGTAAAGCAACACATTAGCAAAATTTGTAACAGACTATCGAAAAATAACGTTAAAACAATTTGTACAAATAAAAGAAACTTGAAGGCATTCTTAGTCAATAATAGAAAAATCTAACATCGGAGAAGACAGTGGTGTTTACAAAATATTTTGTGACGAATGTCCTGCTTTCTATATTGGACAAACAGGAAGGAATATAAACATTCGTGTTGAAGAACATAAAAAGTCAATTTCACAAAATAAAAATACCACTGGCTTCTCCGAACATTGTATAAAATTCAGTCATTTCCTGGATTTCAACAAAACCTAATTGTTGCATTCACATAACAAAGGAAAGCGCCTTGACCTTCTTGAAATTCTCGAAATAAGTTCCGCCCATAATAGTAAATTACTCCTTGTAAACAAACAAATTGATTTTCAGGTATCACTTTTGCTATTATTGTCTGTTTTATAATAAGATGTAATACTATCCTGTAGTCAGTCTTGATAATGAGTACATAATCAGAATCATGTCGACTATCCTTCACTGCTAAATACAGTATCTAAATATTTTTATATAGTGAAACTTATGCCAAGTGTGCTTTATTTTTAAAGTTTAAACTTTATTACATTGCATAAATACAAACCACCAATTCCAAAGATGATGGACCTTTTAGGGGCTTTGGAGATTAAATCGTCAAGCTATGGATCTTTTTCATCACCAATGAACAAATAGATCTTAGAATTTCTCCACTCATTTAAGGAGTATTATTATTAAAAAGAATGTTACATTCTCAACTTTAGTTTGTCATCAGCTCTTGGTAATGGTTTAATAGCTCGAAACACATGTCGAATACTGTCGAAATGAAACTAATTTTAATGGAATCATGCCAATTTTAATGTAATTTTCATAAGGATCGTCTATCTTATAGTAGATAATTTATCAATTGAATAATTTAATTGGGTTAAAGTGATGTGAATTTTGAACTGAAAAACAGTGAAGATATCGGTCAATAACAAGTGGCCCTGAATAAAAAGTATCACTACTATGGTAGCACGTTGGGGGACATCCATTAATTAAGTGAGATAATTTCGGCGATCTTCCGATCCGCCCTCCCCCCTTGGTGAGATGTCGTGAGATTTTCCTCGATCCCCTCCCCCCTCCTAGAATCTGACGTGACATTTTTTCAAATGCGTATTTATTATGTAAATGAGTTAATCTGTGCTCGATTTCATTAGATTTATTTAAAGAAACCATTTACTTATCATTTTTTCTATTTACGACTAGTATTTAATATTTTCAATGACGTAGCATAGAATCACAATGAGATTTAAGAATAAAATACCTAAATAGGAGCTACCAAAATTTGTAAAAAAATATTCACTCCAATTCAATCAACGGAGAGACCCATGTATGATCTTAAGTGTGAACACCAGAGTTGGGCGTCGACGCGTAGACTTATTGTTGACCTCGACACGTCGACAATACGTCGACTATGTAATAAACGTCGACAATGTCAACAATGTTCAACTTCTGCGCAACTTGAGCCATTATTCTCAAACTGGGGATATATTCACACACCTCTCCGACATATACTATCATTCGAACATTCGAAAATGTTGGTAAACTTATATTTTACTCTACAGAGTGACTTATTTTTCAAATATTGCACAAAGTTTAGTTGGTGAGATTCCTCACTCAAATATGGATCCTATAGAGCCTCTAAACAATGTTCCTCCTCCAACTAGTCCCTTTTATTTTAATGAAGTTACATACAATGAGGTCAGGAACACTATACATAGCTTAAAAAATAAGAATAGCTGTGACATATTCGGATTAAACGTTAAGTTGATAAAAACAATAAAAAATATTATCATTGTACCATTAACCAAGCTCATAAATTTATGTTTTAAAGAAAATATATTCCCAGATCTATTAAAGAGTGCCTTAGTGACACCAATCTTTAAAAAGAATGATACCACTTTACCGGAAAACTATAGGCCAATTTCTTTGTTGCCTATCGTCTCCAAATTATTTGAGAAATGTATATCATCTCGAATTGCGGGGTACTTTGAGAAGAACAAGTACTTCGCAGAATGTCATTTCGGCTTTCGAAAAAATAGGGGTACCACGCTGAGTATTATGAATCTTGTGAGACGCATACTCGGATCCTTTGATGACAGAAAGTTTACTGCTGCGCTGTTTTGCGACCTCAGCAAGGCGTTCGACTGCGTCTCGCATGATATCCTTCTGCGCAAGCTTCAAGCATGTCACTTTAGCTTGGATAGTATAAAGCTTCTAAACTCCTACCTTTCTAATAGGAGCCAGGTAGTGAGAGTTGCGGGGGTGACATCGGCAAAGAGTGACGTGACCATCGGGGTTCCCCAGGGGTCAGTTCTAGGACCCATTCTCTTTTTAATTTATATTAATGACTTACCGATGGGAGACAATCTCACGGGGTATACCATCTTTGCTGATGACACCACGGCATCAATCACTGCACCATCACTTGGGGAGGCAGTTGAGGGATTGACGTGGGTGCAGGAGGGGGTGGAGGCCTGGTTTGGTGCGAACAGTTTGCTCCTGAATAGGGACAAAACACACAGAATGGTTTTCTCTATGAGAAATACTGGCAATACTAACGGAACCACTCCTCATATTAAATTCTTGGGGGTTCAGCTTGATCCCAAACTTCTTTGGGAGACTCATATTTATTCTGTTGCCAAAAAACTTGGGAGTAGCTTGTTTGCTCTGCGTGCTCTTGCTGACTCTGTTTCAGGGGGAGTTCTAAGAACAGCATACTTTGGTATTTTCCACTCTGCCATGGTGTATAGCGTCCTGGTTTGGGGTCATGCAGCGCAGTCGAGAAGGATCTTTGGTTTACAGAGAAGAGCGATTAGGATAATCTCTGGACTGGGTTTTAGGGATGATTGTAGATTTATGTTTGAGAGTCTTGGAATACTGACACTTCCATGTGTGTATATTCTGGAGAATGTTGTTTACCTCAAAAAAAATGAGAGCCTGTACGGAACTCATGGTGATGTTCATCATCATAATACAAGACAGAAAACCAACTTTGTGGTAAACTACTGTCGACTAAAGAGATGTCAGGATGGCCCTGGTTATCTGGCTATAAAATTCATCAACAAACTCCCTCTAACGGTACGGAGCTTACCATTAGCACAGTTCAAAGCAGCTGTCAAAAAAATGTTAATCCGACATGCCTTTTATTCCCTTGAGGAATATCTCAATTGTGATCTTTTTTAATATTAATTTTTAACTTGTAGTGTTTAGTCTTGTACTCTATGTTGCCCTAATTATTGCTGGAATTAGGTAGCTTAAGTATTTTATTTTACATTTTACATTTTACTTGACTGTGTGAGTTAATATTAAGAATGTTGACCTGTGCAAATGCAGAAATGTGTAATGGCATCAATAAATTATCTTATCTTATTACTGAAGAAAAATTTTGATCCTGATTCAGCGTTCAATTTTTCCAGTGACATGGAAGACTAAGAAATATTTTATTTTATCTGCTTAGCTGTGAATATTTATCTCTTTACTTTATTAAATGTTTGTTCCAAAGTTAATTAAAATGACATTTTACTTCAATGTAGCAATTGTTTTTGTGCTAAAGCAGCTGTCGACGTTGACGAGGTCACTTAGTAAGTCGACGTCGGTACCATAGTTGACGCGTCAACAATTAATTGTCGACATGACATTCTCGACATTGCCCAACTCTGGTGAACACATTTTGTTCCGCCATAACTTCAATAAAAAATTCTATTAGTTCAAGTAAATTAGTAATATTTTATTGAAATATGGAGAAAATAAAATTAATAATAAAACAATTGTTGTAATAAGCCATACAGAATTTTTTTTTCAGTGAAAATTATTAGTGCATCGTATATTCATTATAAAGGGTAATAGCATTATTTTTTATGAATAATCTTTCGATCGTACCGTATATGAAAAAGAAATATTCCTTCCAAAAAAAATTTATTTACTGTTTATAAATATTCACTAATAGTTAACGAATAACGTTAGAAGAATAGTTCCCAAACAAATGTAATTTATGTAGTTAATAAATTTTCCAATCAGTGCATAATTTAGCCGCGATGAATATTATTATGTATCTTTTAGCCATATTTTAGTGTAGAAATATTTTTTACTTAAATTAACCCAGTTTTATCGCAATTTTATACTGTTTCTTGCGAGAAAAAAGTACGTGATATTTGCCGAGATCACCCCCTCCCCCACGTGAGATTTCTCGCGACTCCCTCTCCCCCCTAAACACCTCACGTAATTAATGGATGCCCGCCTTGTGCATTTTCAAAACTGTTTTTTTTTCATGTTCCAACCTTCCCTTTATTCATGATTCGTTTCGGACAATGTACTCAAAATGAATCTGATTTACAGCGGATCTGTCGAAATGAACGACCAATCCTCGATCGGCTCAACGAAAGATCCTTCCAAAGGAATATCGATAGAGGCCGACCGAACTGGCTCCTTATCAAGTGACGAGGGCGTTCAACCGCTCCCGCCCGACAAGAGTCCGGTGTCCCAGAAGAACTCGTTCAAAAACAGGCTGTTCCACAAGACTCCGAACACGTTATCCGTGCAACCGTTCAACAGTCTTGGACAGAGTCTTCCCAACTTGACTCTCGGCTCCCCGAACGTTGGTAGCCTGAATCTCAACCTAAACAACCAGAACACCTTATCGGTACCGACCAACAAGAACAACAGTCACCTTCTGAGTCCAAATCAGAGAGGGATATCGTACCCACCACCATCCCCTACCAGGGCTAACCTTAGGAGAGGATTGGCGATAAGTCAAAGCAAAAATCCTCCCCTAATTAAGACGCGCCACCTGAGTTCCTCGGCTAGTTGCAGCCAGCAAGTTCCATCAGGTGGTGATTTTGACGTGCCTGTTATAGCAGGTGAGTTATCGAATGTTTTAATGACTTCTTGTCCCAACATATTATGGTCCGAACAGCCATAAGTATAATCTATTCGTCCACCTTTTTAGACATTTACAATCCAAGTTCAAATTCAGAAAGAAATTTACAAATCTAATACCGAAACGTCTCCAATATTTATCGTCAGTAAAACTCATGAAAATGTTTCAATTGAGAACACTTACACCTATAGGCCAAGCTACAGAGATTTAGAGTGAGCATTTTGTCCAAAAAGTGTTAGAAGAAAACCAGCTCCGCCATTGTTTGTCAAATAGTTCCACATGATATAGTGATATGTTTTTCACTCGACTTTATTATTTATATCTTTGTTATTAACAATTTTATGCAAAAAATTGCGTTTTTTTTAGTTTTTTGCTTATAAAATTGAAACTATCAGAGTAATCGTAATGGTGTCAATAGACTTATTGTAGAAAATGAAAAGACGAAAAAAATGAGAGGTCGGACGACTCAATCAGACCCTCAGTCTAAGGGAAAATTGGAAAAAACCGGCCAAAATGCAGAATTTTCAAAAGTTCATAACTCGGTTATTTTTTGAGTTGTAGCGTAGATCCTCGGGCTAGTATTAGCTATTGATATAAACTTCATTTGTGCGAAGATCAGAAACTGTTCGATGCATAGTTTTTGATCTGTGGCCATTTGATTATGTTACTATGCAATTTTCCAGCAGACCTGAATGCGACAGGTATGGTCCGATTTCAATTTACAAAAAAGATTTTAAAAGTAGAATTCTCATAGTTCAAAACGTTCATCTTGGTTTTTCATAAAAACGCTGAGAAATATGTTAAAAATAAAGCTGAACATGACAAAAAACGTCCGAGCGCGTGAGAGTAGTTGAAGAGTGGGGGTTTACAATTATTATCTGACAACGTTTAGAAATTACTGTCACGTTCAAAATGCCGACCCTTTCGAATGTCATACTTCTCCTTGCCTGCTGCTCTACCCCCACTCTTCAACTACTCTTACGCGCTCGGCCGTTTTTCGTCATGTTCAGCTTTATTTTTAACATATTTCTCAGCGTTTTTATGGAAAACCAAGATGAATGTTTTGAACTATGAGAATTCTACTTTCAAAATCTTTTTAGTAAATTGAAATCGGACCATATCTGCCGCATTCAGGTCTGCTGGAAAATTGCATAGTAACATAATCAAATGGCCACAGATCAAAAACTATGCATCGAACAGTCCCTGCTCTTCGCACAAATAAAGTTTATAGTGATGAATAATACTAGCCGGAGGATCTACGCTACAACTCAAAAAATAACCGAGTTATGAACTTTTGAAAAAACTGCATTTTGGACGGTTTTTTCCAATTTTCCCTTAGACTAAGGGTCTGATCGAGTAGTCCGACCTCTCATTTTTTTCGTCTTTTCATTTTCTACAATAAGCCTATTGACATCATCACGATTACTCTGATAGTTTCAATTTTATAAGCAAAAAACTAAAAAAAACTTTTTTTTTGCATAAAATTGTTAATAACAAAGACATAAATAATAAAGTCGAGTGAAAAACATATCACTATATCATGTGGAACTATTTTACACACAATGGCGGAGCTGGTTTTCTTCTAACACTTTTTACATGAAAAAATCTCTGTAGCTTGGCCTACTAATGAACTAATAAAAGTTATAACAAGTACAAGAAATATTTAATAAATAAGTAAGTGAAAATCGAAACAATTGGATTTGATTAAACTATTGTATTCAATGTGGTGAGATGTGCTAAAATGAGACCATTAATTTGAACCATATAAACGTAAAGATGGAAATTAGTTCATGGGTTACAAATAAATCATTAACCACATTTTAAATTGGATAATCTCTAAATTAATTTTTTCAAATAGTGTTCTATTGTTTCGTTTCCTCATATTTTTAATATGTCAACTGTTTCACATATTTATGAAAACTCTACATGACAAGAGTGAACCTACATTATTTTCATGTTATGAATATTATCACTTGTTAATTTAATTCTAAATTGTCGTGAAAAAACTTTGGGACAAGAATATCATTTACTTCTTTATCGATTGTGAAGTAACTCTTCATTCTATTTCTTTTTTTATTCACACTAGAAGAAGAACACTGTGAGCCAACGTAAAATGAGTTTCTTGTGAGTTTCCTCTCAATGTGATTCTTAGGTTTTGAAAGTTTTGTAACGAATATTTTTTTCCTGCAAGGCATAAATTATCTATTTCGTAGACACCTAACATACTATATGATTATTCATCTTAATGTCGGATGAATGCATCATTTAAATGCAAATCTCCCAATCCAATTGCTGCAAAACTTCAAAACTGTATTGTCACAATTAGAATGGTACCTAGTTTAGATTTTAGCGACTGCACTCTATAGCTTCAATCTCTTTCTACTTAGTTTTTATTTTAATTTCGTGAGTGATTCGTTGATTTTTCAGTACTGCAGTGTCATTGCAGCTTGAATGATTTCACATCACGTTTTATTTTTGCAGGTGTTTCCCCATCGGAGGACCGTTGCGAGTCCTTCAGTAGGGGTCATCATCGACAAGCGATGAAGAGGTCATACAGGAATGACAAAAGATATTATACGGCAGGTGTTGTGGACGATATAAAAGTAAGTAGTTACACAACTCACTGGTTTTGTTCACAGTCGTTTTTTTAATAAAATTTTTGATTTGAATTGAATTATTTTGGATTTTTTCTGGGGGCACGAAATCATGATAGTCAGGTAGGTATACAGTTTTCCATGAAGATGCAGCTACTGCCGATTATGAAATGATTTAGAACACTTTGTTTCTCAAATTTTAATACATTATATACAATTATGCGATTCATCTGTTCATAATCATCACTCGCGTTATTTAAGTTTTATCGTCAACTTCTAAGGATGTAGACTTCCTCAATAAGACTAGCTCCGTTCAACAGATCTTATTCATCAATAATTTGGAACTTCATCTTACTTATAACAAAATTATTGACTATTATTGATGTGTAACATCTTAGTTCATTGTGTAGAAATTTCCAAGTTTGTTTCATTTTTATTAATGTTACAACATTTACAAATTCATTTTAATTTTATTCGATTATTCATAATGTATCAATTGATCGATTTACCGAAATTAGATATTACCAATCATTGGTGGTTACTGCAAGACTCGCTGAATATTTTTTTCATAATTGAGGCGTTGACATTGAAAAGGAGGTAAGTGCCAAAATTGCCGAAAATTATTTTTTTCACTGAAACGATTCTAAATGCCAATGCCAATAGCGTTGAAAAGGAGGTAAGTGCCTATCACCTCTCGTTTAGTTTTGAGCGGTGTCACAAGATGCCGCTGGTGGCAACAGAACTATCTATGTTATCACCTAAAACACAGTGCCATGAAGTTCAACAAAAAAACTAAATTCCAAATTTACTATTAGAATGTGTATTCACATCTGATTTACTTATAGCTGCTTTTTGGGGACAAGCAAGACAACAATATATCAATAGATTACAAATAGATAAAATAGTTAAAACTTTATTTAATTTTCCATATAGGACAAATACAACAATGCTTTACAAAGATCTAAAAATTTTGAAAGTCCCTGATATAGTTAAACTGGATAGTGTCAAAATTATTTACAAAATCAAAACCTATGATTTGTAAAAAGTGATCTCTTCCTCTGACTACAATAAATATTTAAGTTAAAAAAAATTTATATAAGTTACTAAAATGTTAGGACATGCATGTCACTCATACAATCTTACATGTTATACTCATTATGGATCTTGTTATCTCTTAGAGTACTTGAATAAATAAAAAAAAAAAGAATTACTGTTTGCTTTGCAAAGGTGACAAGTGCCGCAGCATGGGTTTACCATACATTTATAAAGATATTTGTAAATAATCTTTGAATCTTTTTTTTACATTATTATCTAACAATGTTTGCGTGTAACCGTATAGTAAATACATTTTCTACTCCAAAAGGTGCGTTCTTGTTATTTATTCATGTATCAATTTGGTTTTTTGCTCCTCCTGGAAAATTTAAGTTTTGCCACTTAACTCCTTTTCATAGTCAACGCCTCAATTATAGCGATTGGATACAATTTACCCAGACTGAAAAATTTCACATTACTTTCCTCTGCAATAAATTATTAATATGTAGATATTGTTTTCCAGAAAAACCACAACAGGGACGCCAGCATACACAAGCGCTTATCATGGAACTGCAATAGTCTGGAACATAGGCCTATAAACGAGGACCATACCTAGCATTCGTTTTTAGACCTCATTTTATCTATTATGACAGTGATCTACTTTTTAGTGTGTTTGATACTAGAGATGATAGATTACTTGATTAAGTTAGTCTCGTAAAGTCCACTTGGGTTTTTCCTTTGATCATAAAACGATGTGGACCAATTACCACAATATCAAAAACGAAACAATAATAATTACTATGTAATATATTTATATATATATATATATATATATATATATATATATATATATATTAATATATATATATATATATATATATAATATATATATATATATATATATATATATATATATATATATATATAATATATATATATATATATATATATATATATATATATATATATATATATATATATATATATATATATGTACATATATAGAAAAGAAGAGAACATACCAGCTACATTCCTTACTAATGCTAAGCAATAGTATACTTATATATATATATATATATATATATATATATATATATATATATATATATAAATTTTCGAGAATGGCCTAATGACCTAATGATTAAAACATTTTATATTGATGAATAACATTTGTGAAGTAGGTAGCCAACGTACAAGACGAGGAGCGCAGTAAACCACGTGGAAGACGTTTGTACCTTTTTTAGTTTTCCCTTGGCTTACTCACTCACTTCTGTTTATTTGTCGATTGCTTAGATGAGAGGATATTAGATGATTTTAAATGAGATAGTACAATGAATTTTATATTTTGGTATAAAAATGTCGATATTTATTTTTGTTGCAAGAATGCTGTAATTTAATTTTTAATTATCATGATTAATATAAATTGCATAGTATCTTTGTTATATTTATTGAATAATACAATAAATTCTTTGCTATTACAAACAGTTGTACCTTTTTGTCTTTTCCATTTCCTGAATCGTTTTACAAGAAGTATATTTTAGAATAAAAGTGATCATTTCATAACTTCCTGGAAAAAATATTTATTAGAAATTATGCGGTTCAGATAGTATCTTCATTGTAACAGTTTTACAAGCTACTTAGACATTATCATAAATTTTGTACTGTCAAATTGATATTTTCTTTTCTAAAATCTTTGATTTGATGAAGAAATCTTGATCTAGAATATATCTGACATATCTAGTCATATTTCATAAAACAGATACCCTCAACTCAACTTTAACCCAATGAGAGTGTTCTTTTGCAGCATCTAACTAGGTCAATTTAATTCAAAATCAATGTCTACATTACATTCATACATTTTGATAGAATTACTGCATTATTATTCAATCAACTCTTTTTTGAGCGAAATTAACCAAAAGAATTGAACACATTGTTTTATTCTGTTAGAAGTAAAAATTGCTTAAATTAATAGTGAGCCTAAAATGTGAAAGAGATTTTTTTATTGAGAATTATAATGTTTTCAAATATATAGAATTATATAGAAAATAAAAGAAAATCATATAAGAAAGTATTTTCCCTTTCCTAAAATGATGAAAAGAAATAGAATACACTCTTCTTGAAAAAATTAATTTCAAAATTAAATATTAAATTTATTCAATAATCATTTGTTAAAACAGATATTGGTAATCTATAAGGGTATTTTCAGTAAATGCCATATACATTTTTCTATAACAATTTCTTTTGTGAGATGGAAATATGGCTGAATTTGAAAACTAATGATTAAAAAGGTTTCAATTATTCTTTTGAAAAGTAAACAGAGTAACAAATCTTCAACTTATCAAAAGTGACAATTAACCTCAAATTTTTTGTAGTTAAAATGTCATTTCAGTCTTAGAGAAAAGTTCTTTTAATGCTGATAAATGATGTAGTCAGGGTTGCCAGATTTGTTAGAAGAAAAAACGGAGTCAGTCGGGGTATCACTAGAAGCAATTGGCGTCTGAAATTAAGATCGTAGCGCCGGCACGGCTAATATCGGTACTAGAGCATGTATCGGTACATTAGCTGTTTGTTTACATTGATTGGTAATGGTATTTACGTTCATTGCATTTTGAGTTTTCGAACGTTTAGCTTCGTAATTTGTTTTTTTGGACTTCGTATTTTACAGTAGTTCATTGTGTTTCGATTGAGGACAATATTATCTCTGTTCAACAGTAGATAACCTACCTACATCAAGTTGAAATCTACACTGAGTTTTTATCATTGAACATGAAAATCAATAATAAAATAAAGTAGAGGACGAATAAATTCATTGGTTGGAGGAACTATGTATACATCATGAAAAGGCTGTATGATAGAACACCTATTTATTTAAAAAATACTTTCATAAGTTTCAAGAAAACATCTCTGACATGTCTACTTTCATTACCAACTGAAGAAGTTTTGAGTATAATGGACAAAACTAAGTACTTACCAGCAAACTGAAAGAAACAACATGAAATAGAAGAAGAATCAGCATGAATACTCTGCTTGAATGGTTTGAACGTAATGAGTTATTATATTTTATGAATTTTCCTAACGTATAACAGCTCTTCTAAAAGTACGGTGGACTTCTGAGAGTCTGGTTTTTTTGATAGAATCTCTGTTTTCCTGAATATATAATTGAATATTTTAGTTTTTACCTAGCTATAGAGTCAAGTTTCATTTCATATTCTTGATGTTATGATAAACTGTTATTTTGGTTTTTTTTGGCCAAGATGAACAATAGGATACACAACAATAGTGATTCATCTCTTCTGAACGTTTGTAAACGATCCAAAACACAATTAAAACTTAACAACTTCTCATATAAAATACAGGTAACCAGATGTAAACAGAGCAATCTATCGCCCATGCTCT
Organism: Cynegetis impunctata; assembly: GCA_030704885.1. Classification (NCBI taxonomy): domain Eukaryota; kingdom Metazoa; phylum Arthropoda; class Insecta; order Coleoptera; family Coccinellidae; genus Cynegetis; species Cynegetis impunctata. The sequence goes on from JARQZK010005224.1 coordinate 55,961, forward strand.
AGTAATATTCGACACCGGTAGGGGGCGTATCGCTTATCATGTTTTACCAATAGAAGAGTCAAAGTTCTTTTATTGGTCGATGAAAAAATAATCCCACTATAATCTCCAATTTGAAATTTTATCAAAGCATAATATAATTAATACCTATTTTGAATTATGAATTTATTGACTTCAAAAGTTTGTCCACACCAATTTTCTTATAAAAATGGTAACTTTTGATTATAAGAATTGAAATATTGAACAAGCAACATCATCAACTAATTAATAATTCCTCACAGTTTGATTTAATTTTCTTTTGCCTTGTCTTCACATCTTTGGCGATATCTATGTTAGCTCTTGGCACAAGTACCTCTAAGAATTGGATAATAAGATAACATAAACTAACAACCAGTAAAAATGGCCAAACTCCACTGGAAAGGTAGCTAAAAAGGCGAAGTTTTAGAAATGTTTTTTATATTAGTCATTAACTCACTTCTTTAATTTTTTTCCCAAATGTTGCTTGGATTCCTGATATATGTTGTTATAAACAATTTCAGTTCTTGATGATACATTTTCCCAATTATAATAACCTCTTATTCTTTGATTACATTCATAAGGACATATGGTTTTGCCTAATTTTAAATCCCTTATAGCAGTGCTAAGTGCTAAAATGAAGTAATTCCTATTAATCTCAGTTGTGTAGAAAATTATTACAATAAACAGGATCTTTTTATTTACATAACGGAAGTATTACAATACAATTGAAATAATAAAACAAATGAAGGTAATTATTAGCCTTTCTTCACTAGTGTTCAAATTTAAAATAGGTGAAGGCTTCTTCTGGGCTGAAAGACTGTGGTAAAGTGGAATACCTTTCCTTCCAGACGTTTTGTTCCTAACTACGTGAGACATCTTCAGTGGCAAACAGAGTTTTGGCGTAACTGTAACTTGAAGAAGGCTCTATAACAATTAATGTCTGGAAGGAATAGGCAGAATCAGCCTGAAAGAAACTTCCACTTAGTTTATCTATAAATCACGAAAGTAAAATATTATTTTGTTCATGAGCCTGCTTCTAAATTTGATGTAGAAAAAACTTGAGCGCATCATAAATGATAAAATTCAATGAAAAAATGAGTATAATAGTCACTATAACTCTCACCATCAATTATGGAACCAACAGTTGGTTCTGCCAAATATATCAAATCCGAAGGAAGGACCTCTGGGACACCCCCAACTTTTGTTGAAACAACTTTCAGACTGAAATTTTTTTAGTTAGTACTGATACTGTAAAAGGAACTAAGGTTTTACCCACAAGATGCAGCTTCAACAATAGCCATACAATATGCTTCCGTTAAAGAAGTATTCAAAAAAATGTGACCTTTTACTAAAACATTTCTGACTTGACAATGTTCTAAACAACCTAATAAAGTAACTCTATCTTGAAGGCCTCTTCTCTCCCTAATTTCTTCCAACAGCCTGCAAGAAACGGAGATCATATTATGAATATGTAATCAATATATAAATGAAAATAACTGAAGGTTCAATTAAGAAAAGTATTACCATCTCTTTGGTCCATCTCCAGCTATCAAAAAATTGACATCCTCAAACTTATTGCACATTTCTGGAATTACTTGGGCTGTTAAATCTACACCTTTCCGGTATACTAATCGAGATACAACTACAATAGTAACTGAAAAAGATGATTGTAAATATATTTTAATATTTGAAGTTCTACTAAATCATTTAGTTTTTAGATAATCTTAATCTTTTATATAATTTCAATGTCAAAAGTTTCAAGAAAAATACTGAAATTTTTATATATTTGAAATTAATCCAACATGTAAATTTTTCCTACATAGAAACTCACTCTGAGTCTTTGATCTTTGGCTTGGATCTGGTGTGAAAGAATATGTATCCACAGCATTTGGTATAACTGATACCCTCTTACTATCTACTCTTGCACGAAGTACTGTATTTTCTTTTCCTGTGTGGGAAACACAAATACAATGATTACAGCTGACCAATGACAATTCCAATAATTTATTGGTGGTAGCAGCACTGGCATCAGCAAATCCAAACAAACTATGATCAGTGAAAACTGTCTACAAATAAACAAACCATCACACATTATATTATAAAGAAATTAAAATACCTTCAATCCCATTAAATTTCCAATAAGCATTGCTTCATGTGCAAGAGCAGAAAATGCAGAATGTCCATGTATAATTTCAATTTTTTCCCTTATGAATATATACCTAATAAGTGGAACATTTGCAATCATAGTTGGTAATATACATTGATTATAAAATACTCTTATTGGTAAGTAATAAATCTTCAGAAAATTTGTCATATATCTCACACCAACTCTATCCTCATAACTATGAGTTAATATAACAACTTTATGTCCCTTCTGAATTAAACATTGAGATAAATTATATATATGTTCCTCAACTCCTCCCATATTCGGGAAAAAAAAATCTGAAACCATACTGAACGAAAAAAATTAGAATTGAAACGTACTAACAACTTTATGATACCCACCAAATTCGCTGAGACATGTTTTAAGTTTTATATCTAATTATAAAAAAACATTATTAGTGAAGCTGTAAGATATTCCCCATTCTATAAGTTAGGTTGGAAAACAAACAAAATAGAACTGTCATCTGTCAACATGATCATCTCTTAAAAACAAATGAACCAGCCAGAAATTTTTGAGAATCTATCAGACATAATCAACAACTCCTAAAATACATATATTTCAGGAATTGTTGCATAATGGTAAATATACCTAAACCATAGCAAAGATATTGTCAAAAAGTATATGGATACGAAAAAATTGCAAATATTTGACGTCACACCAGGGGCGTGGTGATCGATCACACAAATGTGACCCGCTAGCAGCGTTGCCAGAGTGGTACTATAGTATCACATGTGGTACTTTTGGTTGTCAAAAAGTACGATGGTACTCCTTTGATAAATGTGGTAGGTACTGTTTTTGGGTATATTGAAAAACAACTTTTTTATCGATTATTTGAATCGAAAAATCAAAATGTCCATAGCATCATAGCAGATGACCATGACAAGAGAGAGATGCAAGTCGGAAGGAAAGTTCGAAAATGCACGGAACAGTCAGTTTATTCTGTCCAGCAAAAGAGTACACAAACTCTGTACTCTTTGTTCGACGGCTGACTGGCACTGCTTTGTGAAATGGTGAAATTACTTCTACCCTCCATAGGTGAAATGATGGAATAAATTTTATCAATAAAACATTTTACTATTTATGTATTTAAACCTCCCTGTTACGATATCGGTTGATTTTGGTTTTGATGAGATCAATATAATGTGTTTTTTTTCTTTCAATTGGCATGTAATATGTAGTATTAAAAAGTGGTAGGCTGAGGTAAAATTTAGTACATTTTCATCGAGTTTGTGGTATGGAGATTTTTTCCCACCTGGCAACGCTGCCCGCTAGGACAATGAATGGGTGACGGGGGCTTTAAAAATCATTGAATTTCTGTGATGTAATTTAAGGAAGACTCCAAATGAAAATTAGAATATTCAAATGTGTATATACCTGTAAACCAATTATTTTCTCAAAACTATTGGCGAGATTCTACATCTAATTATTTTTGCAAAAATGACGAAATTTATGAACACAAAAATATTATTCCATAAAATGTATCTAAGGCTTATTTATGGTGTTTCCAAATTATGAAATTCTTATGTAGTACTGTTTCTATAAACTAAACATTTATTTCTACAAACATCATGTCTAAAATTAATATGAAAAATATTATTATAACAATGATTCGTAATGTATTAATTGATAAATTTCCTATAAATTTTTTAACTTTGTTTTTAGGGATGGAAATTGTCATTTATAATTTAACTGAAAAAGTATTTCAATACCAAACTATTCATAATTTCAGGAACATTCTTCTCAATATCAGGATTAGATGAACCACATCTTTTGCCACTACAATAAGACTCACTCAAATTTGTTTGACTTAAATAGTTACTATAGGTAGGGTTACCATCCGTCCGGACAGTCCGGATTTGGAACACGTGTCCGGTTTGGCGTCCGGACCTGAGAAATGTCCGGATTTTAATAAAAATGAATTGAAAACTTGGCCGAATAGGGAAATTTTACGCGAGAGTGAAGGAAGTACTTAAGAAGTTGCAAATAATATGAACTCTAGTAAGCTATTATTGTACGTTAATATGTAAAGGAATTTGAATTTAACTGGTTGTGTATTAAAAAGGCTTAAGTTAAATAAATTTTTAATTTTTTAACCCTATTATTTTTTTTAAATTTAGAAACGTATAAATTAACTTGAGTTTGATAACATTTTTCACGTCTCAGGATAGCTAAAAACGCATATTTCAGTGCCTAATTTTCTAAAATTCCCCCAGACCCCCCCGACAGGCAAACAGTCTACTTCCTGTGACCTGTGAGACATTTAATTGTAAACTTGACTAAATTGTAATAAAAAATACATTTTCATTTTTTTTGTAAAAACATGCAATTTTGTAGAACGCTTTTAACAAATTTAACTTGTACTTACTTAATCAAAAAATACACTTTTTTTTAATGTATTACCTTTCAATATTTTCTCAGACCTACTTTACGGTTCAAAAACTTTAGATTTGAATGATTTGAATATAATAAAAAGATATATCGATATTTTTCATAATATCGATATTTTTGTTTAGATATATCGCTTGTATCGATATATAGGTTTCGATATATCATATGATGATTATACCGATATATTTATATTTTTTGCCATCCCTACCCGCCGGAAACCCCATGTCCGGATTTGGCCTCAGTAAATTATGGTAACCCTAACTATAGGTATCTGATGATCCTTTATAACAATGAGAACAATTCATTTGAGTAACAACGTGATGAAACATGACAAGAAGAATTTCTGATTAAAGGTAAAATCATAAACTTCTTTCATCTTCTCCAATTTAAGTCATGAAAACCTCTGGTACAAAAACAATAATACTTCCAACTCAGAAATAATCAAAATATTTTATTTATGAAAAAGTGGTATGAATAAGAACAAATTTGCAACTTAACTGGAATCAGAAACACTAACTGTAACAAATAACTTAAAAGATTCTTATGGACACAAATTTTACTTTTTGGATTTTTTAGACTTGTGCTTATCTTCGCTGTCATCTCTACTCCTTTTACTGCTAGAAGATTGGGAAGAATGGGAACTCTTATGATTTTTACTACCACTGTCCTTCTTAGGAGATTGAGATTTTCTTTTAGAACTTGAAGAATGCTTATCATTATCTCTCTCCTTTTGCCTTTCTCTTTCTTTATCTTTACTACTACTGGAACTATTATGTTTGGAGCTGGAGCTTTTACTTGAAGAATGGTGATTAGAAGATGAATGTTTCTTAGGCGAAGACTTTGAATCATGCCTGCTAGACGAAGGAGATTTGTGCTTGCTACTAGATGAGTTATGCTTACTGCTTGAGGAGTGCTTGCTGTGTGATGAGTGTTTGCTAGAAGAATTCTTGCTTGGAGGATTCGAGGATCCTTTCTTTCGATCAAAATCATCTTCGAATTTGGTGGTTCGTTCCCTATCCTCTTCTGCTGCCTCTCTTTCCAAGTCTGACCAATCTTTACCAGATTCCTCATCAGATCCTGTAACAAAGAGTTTCAATTAAACAAACATAATCCATTACAGTGAATAAAACAATGTTTCTAACCACATTATTTCCACATTCTAATTTTAATGGAATTTAGAGTTACATTAATACGTTTGATTTTGAAGATTACTATAATTGCATCTATGATGCGGCGTTTCACTAAACAGAGGTTTCATCAGATAGAACTTAATAATAAAATATTGGTATCAGTTTAAATAAATTTTAGTTTAACTTCATAAAGAAACAAAAAACTAACTTTTCACAGGTTTAACGCGTAAACGCGTTTCGTCATAACATTGACTTCATCTCATACTCAAGTCAATGTTATGATGAAACGCGTTTACTCATTAGATTTTATTTAAATCTGTGAAAAGTTAGTTTTTTGTTTCTTTATGAAGTTATGAATATGAACTTTCACCAAGTAAATGCCAATTCAATTCAAATTCTAGTATATAAAAGTACCGATTACATCATTGCTAAACTGAAATAAAGTTTTATTAAGCAATTAAGTATCTTTTTCTGCTTTCCAGAGATGTTAACAGGTGTCTATAAATTGTCATGTAGTGATTGTAACAAACTTCAGAAAAATAAACACAGAACATAAACACTGTTGTTAAAACAATAAGAGAGATTTTAATTAATCCAACATTTTATTAGATGCCAATAATTAATTATTTAATTCTATACAGATTTCCATATTTTACATGGAGCAAAGAGGTTTAAATTTGGACTCTCGGAAAGCCCTAAAAATTTTGAGGTATAATTCTTCTGATAATTTATTGAATGAACAAATAGATATAAATTATTCCCCCTACTCAATATATTCAACTTCTGATGTAATTTGTTTTCTCAAATCACACCAGTAATTAATTTTCTTATTGTATTTTTAAGTACCAAAATGTATGTAAATTGAGATACCAAGACATATATATATATATATATATATATATATATATATATAAATAAAAATAATATATATATAAAAATATAAATATATATATATATATATATATATATATATATATATATATATATATATATATATATATATATATATATATATATATATATATATATATATATATATATATATATATATATATATATATATATATATATATATATATATATATATATATATATATATATATATATATCAGTGGCGGCTCGTGAGGTTTTGGTGTTAAAAAATACACCATAGGCGAAAATTTTTAGGATTTCGAGGTCAACCCCCTTATAATTTAAAGAAAATCAAAGTAAAACAAGCACCCTGAGCTATTAATTTGTTTTCACTTTCGAGTGTCTACCTTGAGACCTACAACTCCTATTTACAATATTCACAAAAACTCTTCTCAGCCAATTAATCAATTCATCTATTCATCAAATTTTTTTTTCTTTCACAAAATAGGTACCTACCTAACTACTTAACGAATTTGTTAACAGCTGGTGAGAGCAAATAAAAAGTTATTATATATTTTTGAAGATTAGCGGGATTCTGCGATCTTTAACGTTAGAAAAATGATCTATAATATCCTCATAAAATTTTTTGTCTTTCGCCAAAAGTTTTACCAATTCCTTTTCAATAGACAACAAACTAATATTTTTGAAACGATCCTGGCTCATTGAATTTCGTGAATACGTTTCAATTCTCTTAAGAGTGGAAAACGAGCGCTCTACGGAAGCCGATGTCACCGGGATAGAAACAATTAGACATAAGAGTTTATAAACTTGTGGTAAATCTTGATTCAAATCATTATCAAAACGGTATTTAATAGTCATCACATGATTTTCATTTTGCCCCAAAATTTCATTGTCATTATAAACAACACACAGTTCACTTTTTAGGGCCACCTATTCAAAAAAAGTGTATTTTTGACATAAATTTTCCAAAAGGTTATCTGGAAAATTAGCCGAAAATCCGGTAAACAAATTTTTATTTAGTAAGTCGAAGAACTGCAGTTCTTTCAAATCAGAGAATCTCATTATTATATATATATATATATATATATATAGCCATTTTTTTGATAAAGCCACATTCGTGGCTTTATCAAAACTTTTTCACTAATATATATATATATATATATATATATATATATATATATATATATATATATATATATATATATATATATATATATATATATATATATATATATAAAGCCACGAATGTCGTGGCGAAACGTCAACTTTTTAATAAAATCGAGTTTTTTAAGATTCAACAAGCCTGTTATTGCTAATAATTATCAAGAGATTAGAAATAGTTCACAGGCAACAATTCGAATAAATAATAATTATATATATATATATATATATATATATATATATATATATATATTTTTTTTTTTTTTATATCATTAATACTGCTAGTTCACACAAACAGGATGATATTAATATTAAACATAAAATTTTTCAAAAGCATAAGTGAAAATCGAAACGTGGACTCAACGTCGGAGAAACTAAAACTTACCCAATCCTTCTTCAGACTCGTCGTCGGATTCCGTAACACCCTCGGAAAATTCCGAATCTTCGTCAGAGTACTCGGAACCGCTCTCGACGTCGGTGGGCTCGAAGGCGTCGTCGTCCTCGTCAGAGTCCTCCTCGGCGGCGGCCGCCTCATCGTCCGATTCGGGATCCAAAAAGGTCCAACCGCCATTTTCGAAGAAGCCCTCCGGATCGTCCGTGATAGTCTTCATGATCTTGACCCAGTTCAGCGTCTGTACCCCCTCCGAGTACCTTATATCGCAAGAGTTCAACCACTCCTTAAAAAAAAAAAAATGCGATTGACATACCTGGTTTACACAATTGTGAAAATATTTAATTTAATACTCTTACAAGTTTACGTTCAATTCGTATAAAAACTTAAGTTCATTAATCTCGGCTAAATATCTAGCAACGTTACTCTCAATGGTAATGTGAAAGTTAAAACAGTTTAGAATATTGTTCAATTTGTCAAATGATACTAGTCAATGTCTAACCAATTTTTTAATTTCTTTTTTTATTAAGACATAATTATTTCAAAAATAAAACCATGAAGAGATGAATTTAATTGATAGGGAATATCTGAAATGAATCCATCTGTGTTTTTTCGTCATACCTTGAAAAAACTTCTACTGTATCAATAAAACTTTCGCACAAATTAAAATATTTTAAATTTATTTGAGGTAGTATCTCACCTTGACATGATCCAGCATGTTCATTGGAATGGCATTAACCATAGACACTTTCCGTCCGTAATCCTTGAAGACGAATACCATATCGAAGTTTTTCAGATGGAATTGAACTCGCTCGAAATGCACAAGTTCGACATCTTCCAGGGTGATGACGAATGGCGGCCATTCGGTGAGATTCACGAGACAACCTGAAGTGGGTTGTAAGTTGACAGTGGAACGGAACGGTGCACCAGGAAAACCTAACTCTCTGAAGGGAGTATCAAATTCTATTTCTTGTTTGGTCATACTTTCAACCTGAAAAATCGTGAATTTTACATACTGTGTTACATTTCATTTTTCTATTGTAGAATTTCAATAAAAATTTTTGCAATTCTAACTATGAATACCTATACATAAATATTAGGGAACATACCCAAACTACGTGACCCGTTCAGGGGGGGGGAAGGGGTTCTTCAAAATACTACGATTGGTCACAGGGGCGGGGGTAGGGGTTAGGTTTTTGTCACGTAGTCAATGTCCTCTGCAAACGTGTTCGTTGAACATGATTGAGATAAAAGATAAATGTCAATAAAAGAAAAAAAAACTTTTGTTTTAGTAAATTAAGTTCCTGGTACATATGTTTTTTCTTCTTGATAATATTTTTTCAGCTGTAAATTATAGGTATGTACAGGGTAGCCAATTTTCGATGTTTGTATGGAGTATCTCAGTAACTATAGAAGGTAAAAAAAATGGAGGGCGCATACTCAATCTCTTTTGTCGAGACAAATTCACTGGCGAAACCCAAAATTTTATAGTCTTCTATAGTTTTCGAGTTATAAACAAAAATTTCATTTTTCCACTTTAAGACAAGTGTGCATGTTGAGTAGCGTTTTAATTCTACTCGTGAGACTCAAATAACTTATGACCTCGCTTTTTCTATCATTGATATTTATTTCATTCGGTATACTTTTTTGATGTTGGAGGCGTTTGTTGCGATGTGCACTCGTCGACGATTGAATTTGTAATAATGTGTGTATGACAAGAATCTGTGAACTTAGCAGGTACAAGAACATGGGTGCAGTTTACTGCCGAGTTTATGATGGGCTCAAAGAAATTGACCGCCGAAGGACACATCTTCTTGTTCATATTGGATTGTTAAATTCCAAATTTGCTGGAACATTTAGTTTATTTTAAGATTTTCAGTGTCACACGCAACAGTGCATATCATGGTTGTTTGTGAAGTTACGAGATAATAACTTTTACATTATTTAGGCACTCTTTTCTGTATAAAACATTGGTAGAAATGTATTTTTTTGAATGGGAATAATGGTTGGCTGTGGTTTGGTTGAATCGGATTTTTTCCGATATATGTCAGGTTGCTTTTGATGTGTAAGGTTTTAATAGCAAGAATATTTTAGTTCATTACTTTTTGCGTTTTTATATGTACCTATTCCATGTAGGCAGGTGACATCTATGACATAGCTTGTCCATTTCTTTCCATCATAATATCAACTAACTGATTTAATCGTGAAAACAGTTGTGATATTACATCTGAGATATATTTCAATGGCTATCCAGGAAGAAGACAACCTAATAAATCTATTTTCGACTGATTGAAAGAAAATCTAATTAATTGTGAATCATTAAACAAGCCAAGACCAAAATATTAGATATTTACATAATTTTTTTTTATAAGACATTACAATTATAAACAACAATACAAATTACAATAAATGTTCAAACTTATGTTCATTGTGGTTGATACATAAATTACATCTCTTTATGACATTCTGAAATGCATTATGAATATGAATATTTGAAACTGAATTCACAAAGTATAAAATTTACGTGGCTGTCGTGTTTTAACGTATCATATATATCAAGAAAGTCATAATAACCAACGGTACTACGAAATTTTGAATCGGTAAATTATTGAGGAATTCATGGACAATCCACCCTTAGTTGAGACACAAAATCAGTTCTTCCAACATGATGGTTCACCGCCTCATAATATAAGTACCGTTTCAGAATTGTTTAATACTAATTTTGGAAATAACTGGATGACGAATAATATTCCAGTGAGGTCGCCACCACAATCACCTGACTTTAACACCACTGGATTTTTTTCTTTTGAGGATATATAAAAGACAATTATATAAGAAAACCAGTAACAATATAAATAAACATAGACAAAATTTTATAAAATGTGAATTACATTTCAAATATTGATATTATATATATACATAATGCAGTTTAGAATATTATAAAGATAGGTATGTAATTTATGTATGAACCATAAAGAACATCAGTTCTTCACAACATTTATTGTAATTTGTATTATTTTCTTATAGTTGTAATGTCTTATAAAATTAGATGTAAATCTCTAGATTATACAGAAAAAAAGTACCTTAAAAATGTCTCGTAATTTCACAAACAACCATGATATGCTCACTTGTCTGAAAGTCAAACTTTTGTTTATAACTCCAAAATAAAAGACGATTTCATATTTTGGTTTTCGCCATTAAATTTGACTCGAAAAAAAATGCACTCTCTATTTTTTGTATCACCTATAGTTACCGAGATACCCCATACAAACATCGAAATTTGCCCACTCTGTAAGCACTCTTATCGTCACACCGCAAGCGTTGTATTAATAAAGATAAATATGCCAAATTATTTTTTTTTAACTTTCTGTCTACAAGAAAATGATTAAAAAAACATTTATGAATTACTACGTGAAAACTAGAGGGGGAGGGAGGGGGTCTTGGAATATACTACAGATGGTCACCGAGGGGGTGGAGGGGGATAAAAAGTTGTAAAAAATAGGTCACGTAGTTTGGGTACGTTCCCTTATCATATTCCGCTTAATTTATGGCTGTCATTTAGTGTAAACTAGACTAATTTACAATTTCACATGTGAAAATCTACAAAAATGCAATGAATGAACTATGAAATAAAAATTCCAAAAACTCATAATAAATAATCTGCTAAAAAAGAACTAAATTGCTTACTTCAACTCAACAATTTGCATGTTAACTATATATTAAACAAAACAAAATACTTGGTTTCTATATTTTTTAAGTTATCAAAAATAATGCAACATAAGACGTTAATGATAGTCTATTACGCTTTATTTAATAGTGTGCTCAACTATGGTATAATAGCTTGGGGTGGAGCTTATTCCACGCAAATCTCTTTGCTGCAAAGAAGGCAGAATAGAATTTTAAAAATAATCAACAAAAAAAACTTCATATATGAAAATCAACCTTGCACAATAGAACAATTTTCACTTGAATCTCTACTATATCATTATGTAACTTTATCAGAATTATGTTCAAAATCAACAAGTGCAACTAGAAATGAATCTATACAATTGCCAAAAAGAACATTAAAAATAAGTAAAAAAAGATCTTATATCAAAGCTATCCTAGTCTTTAATGCATTACCTAATGAACTAAAAAATATTGAAAATAAAATTAAAAGAAAAAAGCGGCTAAAAGAATATATTAGACGTAATAATATTTAATTGTGCATCAGTTGACGACTGTGATACAAACTAAAGAAGATTTTTAGAAAATATTTAAAGCCTAGTTTTTTAAGTTACTTAGAGTTAATTATATTATTTTTTAGTTTAGTTTTAATTACCGGCCTCACACACACAGGTAACTTTGATTACCTCTGTGAGGATATACTTTTTATATTAGTGTTTAAGCTATGTATTTTGTATATTAAAAAAAAAAAAAACTGGTAATAAATACAATACTCTAAATCAGATTTGCTTCACAGTTAATAACCTTTCTCCGTCTTACAAAACTGTAAAATTAAAAAGTACAAAACTTTGGTTCGATTCTTTTTAAAAGTTCTATAGATAAGTGTGTATGATTTAGATAATCATAGATTCTACAAAATCTAAATTTCCGTAATTTTTTCATACATATTCTATATCAAATGAATAACTGAATATTCAAAACAGCCAAAATTTAACCATGTCATTGATTTCAAAGTATTTCAAATAAGTAATGAAATAAGTTGAAAACTCAATGTAAAAAATCAAGATTGCATTGATGAATTTGAATTGAATTAGAAAAGTACTCACTTTTTCACAAAAACTCTTAAAGGCAGTTTTCAACTTGTGTCTCAGCTCACGTTCAGATTGCTCAGCTGCCAAATCATCTCTATCGTGCATATGCTGATGTTTTCCCAAATCAGTAGTTATTTCACCAACTTCTGTATAAAACTGAACATCGACATGCTTCTTTTTACCGAACATAATTGCATGTCTTAGATGGAAATGTAGCAAGATGATCATCTCACCATCGCAAGGTTGGAAGAATGCGTTTTTAATATTATTGTACAATATATCAACCTTATCTCCTCGTACTGAAGTGTATCTAAAACCATTACCATGCGCTTCAAGAGATCCAGTCATTCTTTTTGTTACTATATTTGGTCGAATGTACAGATCCTTCAATTTCGGGTTACCCTTGTTTTGCGATAGAACCAATGTATCTTGCTTCACCAAATCTTCCTTTTCTCTTTCCTCAGCTTCTCTAGTTTTGAATTTCCTCTGTACTTCCTTGATTAACCTAAAGGCTGTATTCAGATTGGAAGAGGGTGGAGATATTTCCCCTGGTTCTTTGATATTAGTACTTCTATATGTGAGCTCTTTGACAAATGTGGCTTCAGGCTGTTGGTAACTACCTGAAAGGAAATAGAGGAACGTAACATCCACAGTACCTTCTGATGCCTTAATACGTCAATACATAAAAAGAGCCTTTGAGACCATTGATCGTAATATACTATTGAACAAATTGTTTCAATACAGAATTAGGGGCAAAGTACTAATAAAATGGTTTGAAAGCTACTTGCATTGTAGAAGGCAGAGAGTCAGAGTTAGGGATGCAACTTCAAGAGAAATTTGCAATAACCTTGGGGTACCTCAGGGGAGTGTTTTAGGACCACTCCTCTTCATACTATATCTGAATGATATTGACCTTTTTGTGAATTGTGAGTTCATAAATTTATTTGCTGATGACACACTATTAGCTTGTAGTGATTCATGTCTAAATACTACTTTACAAAAGATGAATAATGTTCTAATAAGTGTAAGTGAATATTTGATGATTAATAAGCTGAAACTCAATGTCGCAAAAACCAAGGCGATGATGGTGACAACTAAATACAAATATAGGCAGATAAATGTTGATGACATTGATATAAGGATTGATAACGAGCAAATTGAAATTGTAACAACTGTCAAGTATCTGGGCTTCCAACTAAATAATCTACTTACTTTCGATGCACACTTTATATATATATTACTAAAAAAATTTCGAAGAAACTGTACTTTTTTTCAAGAATTGCGGAGTATTTATCTATGGATACAAGAATCACTGTGTACCGGTCAATCTTACTACCTCATTTTGACTACTGTGCAACTTTACTATATCAGTTCAATCTAAATAAAATGACACAGCTTCAAAAACTACAAAATAGAAGCATGAGGATTATTTTAAGCTGTAATCGCTATACCCCCATTTCATTAATGTAGAGTACATTGCATTGGCTACCAGTCTCTAAATGACTCTACTTCCTAACAATGATATTTATTTATAAAATAGTACATGAGGCACCTTCTTATTTTCGTGATTATGTTGATTTCAAACATGAGATTCACAATCATTTCACCCGTAATTTGAACAACATTAATGTGACAAGAGTCAAATTGTCAAACACGAGAAATTCATTGTTTCATAAAGGTATGGTAGAGTACAATGAGTTACCACATAATGTTAAAACTAGTGGCTCTTGTAAAAACTTCAGACACAAATTGTTGATACATATAAGGGAACTAAATTAGGACTATTTTTATTTGTAATGTTATTCTTGTTGTCCGGTTCTCTGTTCAATCTTGTGGGATTAATCGTTTCATTGTTACACTATTCTTTTTTTACGCTGTATTGTATTATGACTGTTTTTATAGTGAATTGTAATCATGTTATTCTTAATACTACAGATTAATAACCTACTTCACAGATCATTCACATAGGATGAATCCATACATTGTGATACATTATATTTTTTATTTTTGTTGTTATTTATATTTATATATATTAGAGATTTTGTATATTAGGGAAACCTACTTAATAAATATTTCTTCTTCTATTCTTAGCATAAAGTGTTCCTAATGCAGTTTCAACTACAATTAACTGTTGTAATAATATAAAATTTTAACGTTATTTAAAATGGATTCTTAAAATGAAAAGAATAGAATTTTCAAACTCAAAATAGAAGCAGTTTATAGTTGTAATGAAATAAATTGTGAAATGAAGGTATAAATTATCCATCTTATAAGAGTTTAAATTAATCTTTTTTGCAGTTACCCTTGATAGTGGTCCCACAAAACTCTTGACATGAAAAAACTGAGTTAGAAATTTGAAAATCTGGTAACAATTTTTTGAAGCATAGCATATTAATTCATGTAGGCAGAATCGATAATTAATAAAATTAATACCACAGAATAGAATACCACTACTATAACTGAAATAAAAAACTTTTTCTACTAGAAATTTGAGAACCAATTTTGCTACCAACCCTATTTCCTTTGAAATTGCAAGAGTTATATGTGATAAAACAATAATCGAATTGAATAGAAAAGGAAGTGTTCAAAATAAGGAAAACTCACCATCACTTTTACCCATGGTAGCACCAGGATGGAAGAAGTTGATTCTCAAGTACGTATAATCTCCTTCTACTGACTGAGATATATTTTTAACTGTTGATATATGAAAGGGTACAGGAACACCATAAATTGGCAAAATGACAGTCTCATATTTTTGATCAACATACAATTTCAACTCTTTTACTTCTGAATCTCTAGGCATCTGACCAGCATTTTTATATGAAACATTGTTTTTCCGGATTTTCTCAACGTCCTTAGCACCAGATTGCTTGGCCAAACGCTCTTTAGCCTTTTCATTCAGCTGGATTGCCAATTCTTTCTGATGTTCTTTTCGCTTTTCCTCTGAAGTATGTTCTGTACGTAATTTAGATTCTAAAACTGCTGTTCTTTTAGTCCTTCCCCCTAATATTTCATCTTTAGGTGTATTCTTTTTTTCCTCTTCATTTTCTTCTTCTTCCTCTGATTCATCTTTGAGGAAAATTCCTATGTTCTTCATTTTCTTCTTACTAATAGTTAATGTGGTTGCTGATTGATCTTCATTCACCAATACAGTGTCACCAATATATAAGGCATAAGATTTCCCTACAACATAAATTTTTTATAAGGTTATTATAACATTTCATACCAATCTTACCTTCTTTATCAGTAGCATCTTTGTTCTCCAAATTGCTGATTCCTATATTAAGATTAAATACCATTCCCTTTTTAGCAACAGCTGTAGTTTTTGGTCCAATCATTAAAGAGCCTTCTTTAAATTCGATTCCCATAGCAAATCCAAAGTTCTTAGTCAAATTATCAACTAAAGCAGGTTTGGCTTTCTTAAAATAATTTAAACCGACATCATATACATCACATAATTTTGAACCTGCCACTAACTTTTTCATAACCTCTTCTTCACAATTAAGTAACAAATTATAATTATCTTGAACTTCTTGCACTGGATTAACAAGAAGTGTACGTATTAAATTTGAACAATAAGACTTATAACGAGCCCCTAATGAACAAATTACAGCACCAAAATGTAATGTATTTTTGTCACTCCCGGCACTAAATTTCAAACTATAGTTACCCCCAGACTGTATTATTGCAGGGTAACACATATCAACTTGGGAAACATCAACCCCAGAAACATATTTTTTATCATTTATAGCATTTTCAACTCCCTCTGCAAGTTTAATATGTTTTACTTTTTTATCAGCATCAATAATTTCCATTATTTGATCTTTAAGATATTTAGTGAACACATCAACAGTCACCATACAAGCTTTCTTAATGGTGATAATTTCTGAATCCTCTTTAGGTGCTATGAGATATGCAAAAGGAGTGCTCACATCAAATGATTCTAATTTTGCCCCTAATACTGCGGCTTTCCAAGAATCCATAAACTCCCCGGGATATTTATCTTTAGGAAAGACTCCAATTGTTTTACCCCTTTTGCTTTTTTGAATCGCACTAATAAGTGTTTCAAAATTCGCTTTGTCTTTATCATTCCGATCTCTTATCAAAAACGTTAGTTCTATAGCATTTGATTCTGAGCTCTCACCTTGCTTAATGAAGTCGATTTTTTTTTTACTTGCTAAGAAATATGCTTTACTGTCGGTGAACACCATGATGGTATCAGTCAATTCATATCCCAAAAGCCATGTGTGTAGAGCTCCTGATTTGCTATACATCACATTATCATCTACACCGACAGCGGTAACCAAAGCATCCATTTTTGAGAATCCATTGTCGTCTTCTGATTTTAACCAGGAGTTGTATAGCTTTTGAAGACGTCGCTGAAAACATTCTTTGTCTAAAGTGAACGCCATTTTGCCGGAATATGGAAAACTTTTACAAATACATTTAAATTCTAGCACATTCAATTAACACCATAAACACCTTATGGCGCCATAACAAAATGCTAGTGAAATCGCAGAAATTTCACAGAAACAGAATAGCTAACCGTTTTTTTAGCAACTACATTAAAACTGGTTACAAATCGAAAAATATGACGTAAATGATTATTTTTGCGATTGAAATTTTCATCTATGAATTGATTGAATGTACAATTATATTGTAAATCCATCTACAAAAATAGTTCTGGAATAATAATTTAGCTCTTAGTAATTCATAACTCTGAATACTAGCAGATTATGCTACTCTCCGTAGTTCTTAATGGTTCTAGTCGGTACTTTCATGTCAAACATCCGCTTCTGTGATTTTTATTTGATATAATATATTGGAGTGGTAATACTGATGATAATGGGCAATAAGCTCGAAACATATACTAAAGTACATAATACAATAGAAAATTTCGCGAAAGTTGATCCATTTTCGTATTCAAAGATGTGTCATATAATATGAAGGAACGCAAAGTAACAAAATTTTATTATTTTGAAACAGAACATCACAGGTAATATTCTCTCCAATATTTGTGAAAAAGGTAATATATTTGTCATACATTCGAAGTTGTCTTTGGTCAGCACGTATAATTTATTCCTTGATCTCCCTGCAACTAGTTGATCAGATAAAAGCGGCCCATAGATGCTCAATATTATTGTGAAATGTGGGTTGCACAATATTTTGACGCCGGCCCCTAGACGGTCAATACTATTGTTTAATATTTTGGTTTGTGCAAAAATTGTACTGTATGGAGGCGATATTGAAGGTTGTGCAATATATTGCTGAATTGCGAGCAAATACGGTACAGCCACATTGTGCATACAGTCTCACCAGAACTTCAGTCATCATGTTGAGTGAAAGTGAATTGCGTTGAGTGTAAATTGTTGTGGCCGCAAGTGTAAATGAAGGAAAAAGAATAGCTCGCAGAAAGGCAGAAAATGAGCCAAACAGTGGCTTTTTGATAGGAAGAAGTACACTCACGAAAAGTTACTCAATGAACTGAGAGTAATTGAACCAAATGATTTCCGCAATTTTTACGGATGGGCAGATAATTAATTGATGAACTCCTCGCTTTGGATACTCCTGAAATCGATAAAAGGAACAATATCATGAGCGATGCAACTCCTGCAAGTCAATTGTTGTCCATAACCCTACGATATCTCGCAACCATAGAATGGATGAAAAAATAGAAAAATAGACAAGACAAAACAATCAAAACATTACAGAATTTAACTATTTCCGTTACAGTCATAGAAAGTAATATATAGTATCACAGAGTGTTCATTTAATCACAGAAATAAGGGAACATGCCTCTCTGGTCCTTTTTAACAAATATTGTGAATATCTCAGGTTAGGTCTTTAGCGTTGTATAGATTCATACGTACTGTTGTTTAAGAACCACGTGCGAAACAAATCATTTGAATTAATAGAAATGGCAAGTGAATTGGAACAGAAAATCATTAATCAAATAGAGTATTATTTTGGGGACATTAATTTACCTCGTGATAAATTTCTGAAATCCAAAACCGAAGAAGATGATGGTTGGGTTGCTATTGAAGTGCTTTTAACTTTCAACCGATTGGCAAAATTATCATCAGATTCTGAAGTTATTGGGAATGCTCTCAAGAAATCAGAAAGTGGATTAATTGAAGTCAGTGAAGATAATAAAAAAGTTCGAAGAAATCCTGAGAAGCAAATTCCAGAATTTAATGAGACACGCCGCCGAGAGCTTAGTAAACGTACAGGTAAATTTATATTCTAAAAAAAAGTTTTTGTGATTTTTAACTATATATTTAGTAATTTGAATTCGTTTGAAATGATGAAGACTAAAATAATGATCAAATTATGAAATATTTAATTAATTATATACAATTCTATTGACATACTGAATTTGGTATTTAAGTATTCATCAAATTTGTGAAATTTCTCACAAAATGTTTTGTAGGTACCTTTTCAAATGTGAAATTATTTGAGTGAGAACATGAGAATAATTACACTATGCACCATAATAATTATGAACATGCAGTTTCACTATATTGAACACATGATATAATTCTTATGTTCACGTTTATTCATAATTTCAGTAGATTGATAATACAGAATTTTCTTTTTTTAGCTTATGCAAAAGGATTTCCTGTTGATGAACAACTTCCTGACATCTTGAGTTTCCTAGAACCTTATGGACCTATCGAATCTTGCATCAAAAGAACCCTCAAAAAAGATAATGAAGTCATATTCAAAGGTTCATGCCTTATAATTTTCAAAGACATTGAAACTTGCAAAAAATTCATTGAAGCTGATGAAATTAAATATAAAGATGTAAGTTTAATTCGTAAATGGCAAGAGGATTATAATGTAAGTAAAAAAGCAGAAATAGAAGAATTGAAAAAAAGCAGAAAAGAGAAAAAATTGGCCAAACAGCAGGAATCTGGTGAAAAAGAGAAACAAAATATTGACTTTCCAAAAGGAGCTATTCTTTATTTCAATGGTATTGAAGAAGGAAAAACAATAACTAGGGAAGAAATAAAAGATAAATTCAGAGAAGTAGGTGATGTGGAGGTTTCTTATATCGACTTTAACAAAGGAGATACTGAAGGATATGTAAGACTTCCAAAAGAAAATAGTGCTTCGGAATTTTTCAATAAGTTGACCGATGGGGAATTGGAGGTTGGAGAGATAAAATTGAAGTTCAAAGTACTTGAAGGTGAAGAAGAGGAAAATCATTTGAAGAAAACTGCTGATGCCATAGTAAGAATGAGGAAACAACAAAAACATAATAAATCAGGACGAAAAAGAAAAGGACATTTTGGTAACCGCAACCCTAAGAAAGCAAGGGATGATAATGGAGAATAAGTTACAAATGCGTAGTTTCATGATTTCATAGATTTATTTGAAGAAATTTCATTTAATTCTATCAATTATTCATTTTTTTTCGTATGGACTGAGTTTTTTCTTGTGGTTTGAATAATGAATTTTTTTGTATACATTATTTTTGGATTATTATTATTGACACTATTACTATAGATGAAATGTCTCGAAAAATTATCGAAAACTATTAAACATGAATAGTTACATACCTTAGTGTTTTTAACTAATATGTTATATTGATGTTATAAATTTTAATTAATATTGTGTTATTAAATATGAAAGATGTCATAAGCAGATCATAATTATATTTTAATAAATGCAAGATTTTATTATTATCTAGCATCTAGCCTATTGCTCAGAAAACTATATATATATATATATATATATATATATATATATATATATATATATATATATATATATATATATATATAATTAGTTACATGTGAATGGTTTAAGCTCCCTGGAAAACTATTAAAATAGACAGTTTTTTTTCGACTCAATTAATTTTAAAATTTAATTCTGAATGTAGCCAAAATAATACTAAAACTGAGGCTGCAAAAATTAAGACATTAGTGTTAAGGGGACCAAAAACCTTTGGGAATAATTGTATAATTTATTGTGGAATGAAGTCATCCAATATGTTTCACAACTTATGCATAAAAAAAATTGATATCTACCACTAATTAGTCATTCTAAAGCATAATGAAGAGAACATTTGCCTGCTATAGAAAGCAAGTACTGCAAAATTTAATCTGGGTAAATTGCTTATCAATATATAGGTAATAATTTTCAGAGCTAGATAAAATTTACAAGTACATAGGCGGGTATAAAATCGAGTGAACTTGGAGGTTTTTGACCTCATGCAGGACTGTCCGACATCTACCTTCAAAAAAAGATACAGAGCCTACCTACTACAGTTGATGCTCGGTGCGAACTGTTATTTCGGAATTCATTAAGGACCATGTATGAAGTATTTGCTACCGAAACGGATAGGGTTCTCATAGAATCTTTATTCTCGAATTTGGATTCCTATATTGTGGCTATTTTATTTACCTGAATAATGAAGGTCAGAGTTGCTTTCAAAGGCACGTACTGGGTTTGAATGCAGCATTAATACATTTGCATTTGATGATTTAAGTTGATAAGTGCGGATCTAGAGTGGTGTTACAATTTGGCGCTTTTATTTTTATGACCAAATAGGTAAACCCATGCCAATAGCTTCACAGATACATTGTTTCAAGAAGAGATCTTCACAGTCCCATATGACCATATGAGAGATGTTATCAGATACCATTAATTTGAGAT
>JARQZK010005224.1:82500-129619 GCA_030704885.1 Cynegetis impunctata
CCAAATGCGATAACAACAGCCATACAACACTTATCCGCACAACCTAATGAGTGTCGAATCTAGACATCACATTATTCCCAAACGTTCGAAAGGCATTCTATTACACGCTCGTAATAAAAACAAAGTGAAAGTATCGTAATTGTAGATATCTTAGTTCTGTCTTTTACGGTATGTGCATCGAGATGAATAACCGGCAGAGATAAGGTTTAAAATTGATAGCTTTGCGTGGGTTGGTATAACATTCGTTGCGAAATAATGTCTACCGAAAAATACGGTAACTTGGAGTATGTTAGAATCCTTCCGGACACAGAGGCTCTGCTGTCTTCGTCCTACAATGAAGATAATGACGATGAGACTGAAGTGCGATATGTTCATAGAGATTACAACAAGGTGAGTTGTGCTGTTTTCTCTGGTTATATTTAACTACACGTGCCAGAAGAAATATTTGCTATTCTGTTTTTATTTTCAGGGGCAGGTACCTATTTATTAGTTTCCTTAGGGCATTAGGGGAAAATAGACTATTGCAGCATATCGAAAGTAAGCAGTCAGGTGCAAGAGAAATTTTTTTACCGGTACATATTGGCATCTCCAACGGTCCCCTTTGCACCAAATGAGCTGAAATTTGGTTTCTGGTATTTTTTCCGAGACAGAACGAAACTATCACTTGGGTGAATTTCTCCAACCGCTGCACGTTTTACGTAGATATTCGTGTTTCCATTTTTATATTTTTCCCGCTACATATTGGTATTTTCAGCGTCCCCCATCGTACCAAATGACCTGAAATTTGGTACGATGGGGGATTTGAATTGGTTTCTGGTATTTTTTTTCGAGGCAGAACGAAACTGTCAAAACTTGGGTGAATTTCTTAAACCGCTGCGCTGTTTACGTAGATATTTGTGTTTCCATTTTTATATTTTTCTCGCTACATATTGGCATCTCCAGCGGCTCTTATTGTACCGAATGAACTTAAATTTGGTTTATGGTATTGTTTTCGAGACATAACGAAACTGTCAAAACTTGGGTGAATTTCTTCAACCGCTGCACGTTTTACGTAGATATTTGTGTTTTCATTTTTATTTTTTTCCCGCTACATATTGGTATTTTCAGCGTCCCCCATTGTACAAAATCATCCGAAATTTGGTTTCTGGTATTGTTTCCGAGACAGAACGAAACTGTCAAAACTTGGGTGAATTTTTCCAACCGCTGCAAGTTTTACGTAGCTTTTGTGTTTTAATTTTCATATTTTTCCCGCTACATATTGGTATTTTCAGCGTCCCCCATCGTACCAAATGACCTGGAATTTGGTTTCTGGTATTTTTTTCGATGCAGAATGAAACTGTCAAAACTTGGGTGAGTTTCTTAAACCGCTGCGCTTTTTATGTAGGGTCAAGCGGGGTAATTATAAGACGAATACGACAACTTTTGTAATTTTAGGCTTCTAAAAAGTGTTTACGTCTAACTGAATATATTAATACTATCTACTGGCATGCAATCTACTCTGTATTATTATCAATTTCCAGAAAAACTTTCAAAATACTGGACTTTTTACATAAAATATGTGTCTCATATTTTTCCTTCGCTACGGGGTAAATATAAAACAGCGTAGTTCAAATATAAGACAGTATACAATTCCTACGGTTTACGTGTTATTCAACTGCGTGCGTTATTTCAAGACAGATAGGGATAAAAATAATACAAAATAGCTTTTGCAGTCAAAATAATCTTATAATTTTTATTTTAAGATTCAAAAACCAACATCACCAATAATGTTTTACGTAACTTCTATAAGTCTTTGTATTGTTTTTATTTGGCAAACAAGTAGTTAGTTCAAAATTACACTAGAACTTATACTAATTTATTATTGACATTAAAGGTTACAACAAATAAACGAATAGATAGCCACAAAGTTAGAAACGATTGTAAAAAATCATAATGGGGCAAAATATGAGACATTTTTACACTAATTAGTATCATATTTTTCTAGGTCAACATCAAACATGAGAGCACTTCGTTTATTTTTTTGCTTTGGATTTGGCAGTTTCGTGATAATTTCGTTTTAGTGGATCGAATATATTATATTTGTAGCAGGATATGCGAAGTAGATCTTTGTTGTTCGTTTTAAGTATAACACTGTTATGTTATCCCTGTCCTCAGGTCCCTTTTTAGCTACCTATATAATATTTCTTTGCATTTTTTGTTGTATGGCCGTAATTTCGAGGCATTCTCACTAAGGTCTTGTCTTATTTTTACACGAAAGCTGTCTTATATTTTCTCGAACGCGTGTCTCGTTTTTTCCCTCAAAAAAAATACGTATCCACTGTGCGCTAGCAAAAGATAAACTAAAATGACGTATCGCCCTCGCAAGAACATCCCATACGGCGTTGCGGGGCGGGAGGCCGTGCGTTCGCGGGGTACAATCGAGCAACAGTGTAAAAAGTTTGTCAACGCTGAAGTAAAGTTTTCGCGCCAAATTTTTGGATCAGAAACATTTAGTAAAATAATTCTGGAACACTATTAGTAAAGATTGTGAAAAAAACATAACTTAATCTTTACATTTTGAACTGAATTATGATTAATAAAAAATATCCCATCGACGTTATTTGTAGAAGTCTTATTTTTACCCGAAATGTCGGATATCTTATAATTGCCCCGCCACACCCTAGATATTTGTGTTTCCATTTTTATATTTTTCTCGCTACATATTGGCAACTCCAGCGGCTCTTATTGTACCAAATGTATCTTCAGCGTCCCCCATCGTACCAAATGACCTAAAATTTGGTTTTTGATAGTTTTTTCGAGGTTCAACTATAAATGTTCATCATTTGATTTAAGTTCGAAAACCTAACTAAACAGAGCTGCTTGAATTTTTATATTCCATGGGTAACGTAATAAATTGTACAATGATAACACAATGACTTAATTTTAGCCAATATTAGGTAGGTTTCATGTTTCATCGTCTACTTCCCTTTATTTATCAAGGTTTACACCATTCCAATAAATAGTATATTACATACCGAGCGGGGAAGTAATCTATTACAGCCGAACGGCAAGGTAGCATACCGAGGTGCGCAGCACCGAGGTGTGCTGCAGACGTGAGGCTGGAATGATTTTCCCCGAGGTTTGTATACTATTTTACTCACAATCTATCACATTAATAATCAAGTTCTGATAATAATTATTATTACTTGTATTAATTAGGCAACATAAAAGATAGTTGATTTAACCATAGATTCGATCTGACAGTTGGGTCATAATTCACAATTTAATTTTTGACAATATTAACGAAAAATGTCCTACTGCGAATTTTAATCCATACTACTAGAACTTCGAGTAGCTGCAGAACTAACATCCGAAGGCCTTATTCCTGTGAAAAGCAGAGGAAGGTATGTGAATACGGAGACTGTGCTCCTTGCCTATTTCGGTGAATTGAGTACCTAATCAGAATAAAGTCAGTACATTATGGTCAAGGTACTCGATGCTACGAACACTATTAAATATAGGCAATCAGTAATTATGCAAAATTAAGGGCATACTTGAAAAGGCAAAATGTGGTATGCAAAGCTAAAAAGTCAAGTGTTCTTTCCAAAGCAAACATCGATAAATTTATAAACGATGCTCCGATAGAATATCTCCCTCAAAAGGTAACATTTTAATTTCTTTAGTGCATATTAAAAATGTTAAAGTACAAATTTCTTTCAGGTTGCTTTGATTATTGGCATTTCTGGAGCTTGCAGGTGTGATGAACTTCTAAAAGAAAATCCTAGAACGTCGGCATCATCATCGAATTCTGAAACTCAACTTTAAGCAACAAGGTCTTGCTTTAACGGTCAATAGTAATCATAATTCGACTGTAACTATCAATAGTTATAATTCCAAATAGTTTATTTCTTTTTATATTAAATGAATATCGAGTTAATTCTGATTTATTTCCATACTAGTAGGTAAAGTGACACAAGCTAGCCGGTAAAGTGACATTTGCTAGCCGGGAAAGTGAGATTTGTTAGCCGGGAAAGTATGAAGTATGTAATGAAGCGCTTCCCGACTGTTTTGAAGGTTAGAAAACCATCGATTACCGATCGATTGTGAGTAAATGCTATTTCGCACCTAAGCTCCGACTTTTCGTGTACCTAATCATTGTGGTGTAGCAGCAGCTGCTGCATTGGAAATTTGAACAGACAAATTTTCAAACTTGGTTTCTCTGCTGTCCTATATTGTACTTAAGCCTACTCCAAAATATTCATTATTATCCATTTCATTTTGAAGCCTTTTCTGACTTTTTTTTTATCATATTTGGTTTTATAAATTCAATTTATTTATTTGTTTATTTATTTTATAATGAATAAATTGAAATTTTTCATAATAATTATTCGACATCGTACCAAGGAAGAAATGAAATAGAGAATAGCATTAATTCAAGTTACCAATATTTTTTTAAATATTCATTTATTCTATGTACACGATAAAAAATTTTGGTACTTATCATGCCATGACCCGATTAAACACTCATGTTTATAAGTTCAAGGGGGTGGAGAAACATTACGATTTATCAAGAATGCAGGGCGATCAATTAAGAATTTCTAACTAGATGATAATCAAGAGGAAGGGAATCGGAATATTTCACTTCACTTGGTTTCTCTGAAAATAAAACACCTTCGTGATCAGGGATGATAAAAATGACCCTGAAGATAAAATCCGAGGAAATCGATCTCTTACCCTCCAACAATTTTCGGTCGTTGAAAGCTCTTTTTTAATGAAACTAATTCTGGACCTTGTACTCGTTAAGGAAAATGCTATGTCATCCACAATTATGTGAAGGAACGGATATGATATTACCGTTTTCACGTCCTCTCTTGTCATAACTTTTGGTATGCTATTATTACGTTGTATTTTTATCAGCTTTGAAACTGAAATGTTTCAGAATTAGGTGGCTATTATTTTTTGATACATATTCTCAAAATTCTAACGTTATTTCGAAAAAGTTTTTAAGATAAATCGAATTACCTATATATGTTTAAAACAAGAAACGATTTAAATTTCAATTCTTCCTTTGCTGATACATGAAATCACCTTTATAAATTCGTATAATATCTTCAGTTAAATTAAGTAGAACAATAAAAACATTATCACTTAAATATTGACAAGTCTGTGTGAATGAATCATTCAATTAACAAAGAAAACTAGGTCCAGTATATTACCTTGGGGTACGCCATTTAAGTTGAGAATTGCCCATGTTTTATTCTTATGTGAGATGATATCCCCGGCAATAATGCCATACGCTTATTTATTTATTTATTTATTTATGCTATACGGTTAAGCCCATACGAAGCAATCCATTCATACTCACAACCAGACACATTTCCTTGAACTCAAGGAATCAAAAATCATACGTTGAATACACACGACATTAGTACCTATATTTCAGTACGTAACCAGCTCGATAAACTGACTTCTGACATGATTTTCCTCACTTTATTTCATCAATTGTTGTTACACTACAAACTTTAATTCTCACAATTTGGTAGAGTATTCATTGAATGGAATTCTTTTATTGCATTCACGACCTACTTGTGAATATGTAACAATTTTCGACATTTTCATTTAGTTGGGAATATATCTACCATTTCTAGTGAATCATGAACTGTATATACGAATGTGGGCATATTAATTTGAGAAATTATATCTAATAACTGAAAAAAATTAAAACATATCATTCATAAAAACATTTATATTGGACTCAATACAGTACCTTGGGGTACGCCTTATTTAATTTCAGTTATAGTAGGGAATTTAATATATTTTCGATAATATATTCACATATGTCACTGTCTGGTATTCTAGAAAACTACTTAACTTCAAATATTCAAGATCCACATTATTTTTCCCCCTCTATTTCTATGAAATTCTTTAACAATAAGTTGTAATAATTTTTCATGACATGGTATGGGCTCAATTGTCATAATTTGCTATAGTAATTATTTGATTAAATAATTTTTTTTAAATTGTATTCGGCACTATTTTGATTGAAGCAATTGTTGAATATTTTCATTTATCCTAAGTAAGATGTTCCAGCTCTTATTTATCTAATTCAATCATATTTGTTACCAGAAAGAACTGGAACAATTTTGAAATATTTCATAAATTCTATTTCCTGGAATATCGAGGAAATCTTCAATAGTGAGCATATTTAACGGCCATGCAGTTGAGATAATCAATTGACAATAATTCCAAAAGTTTTATAAATTTAATGTTGGACCGGGAAAGAGATAAAAACAAACTATGAAATTTTACAACCTTTTTCGAAGTCCAGAACATTGTCAAAAATGGAATAAATGATTATTTGCCGAATTCTTGCGAAAAAAATTCAAAAAGTTCTGCAAACTTGGAGTCGGGTTAAATATATTATTTCATGTCAAGTATCAAATTTGCACCCAATTTAAAGGTACGAAACATTTTTTTATTCAAAATTAACGTTTTTCTTTGATAACCTGACCAAAAAAATTCCAAAAGTTCAGCAAACTAAAGATACCTAGGTACTTTGGAAAAAATATACCGGACAATTGTATAAATTTGCAACTTTTTACGTTGACTGGAACAGGTTTATTTATAATTTTTTCAATTCATGGTCATTTTTTCGGGCAAGATAGTCTCGAAATAATTACAAAATTTTTGAAACTTGGTCGCAAATTTAGAAGACATCTGTTCTGATGCATTTGCTACCTTGTACGCGGTCCGAAACTTTAATGCAATTTGCAAAACCATAAAAATCCAAAAATCATATTTTTGCAAATTGCATAAAGTTCCGGACCGCGTACAAGGTTGCAAATTTGCAAATGCATCAGAATAGATGTCTTCTAAATTTGCAACCAAGTTTCAAAACTTTTGTATTTATTTCGAAACCATCTTGCCGGAAAAAATGACCACGAATTGAAAAAGTTATAAATAAACCAGTTTCGGTCAACGTAAAAGGTTGCAAATTTATACAATTCTTCGGTATATTTTTCCAAAGTATCTGTCAAGTTTGCAGAACTTTTGGAATTTTTTTTGGTGAGTTTATCAAAGAAAAAAGTTAATTTTGAATAAAAAAATGTTCCGTGCCCTTAAATTTGTTGCAAACTTGATACGTGATATGAAATAATATATTTAATACTACTCCAAGTTTGCAGAATTTGTTTCACAAGCATAAAGCAAAATTCAATGTTCTTGCAATTTTAACAATGTTCCGGACTTCGGAAAAGCTTGCAAAATGAGATTTGTTCGTTTCTCTATGCAACATTCACTCGACCAAAGTTTAAAAACTTTTGGAATTATTGTTAAATTTTCGATTTTCAATCTCTTAACTGACTGGCCTACTGGTGATCTGTCTTTTTAGTGCGCGTCTCCACCTGTAAAATGCATGAGAGGAGCAAGCGTTACCTTATTACCTTGATTGCAATTTTGTTCATTTAATTCTCTTGCCTTTCAACTCACTCAGTTCAGTTCGGTCTGCTCGAGCTCGAAGACGTCACTATTAAGCAGCTAGAAATCGCGCGTTTGCACACGTGAAACTTATTTGTTTGTGTTCGACATTTTATTTTAGTTTTTTACAAATTATGAACTTTTACTTCGTCTAACTATTCGGAAAACATGACCGGACTTACGAATAATTCGTCAAGCATGGAAATCGCCCAAAGTGATCAGGTAGCGAATAATTTTTTTAAGTTTTATTCTATTTTTTATAAATTTGATTTCGTTTTTCACTAGTACCTAGTTGAATGCTTGCAACACATCTCGATTTCATGCAATTAAATTGATTTGTTTGTGCTTATATTATTTCTAAATTTATTCGGGGAAACTTATATTTTCTATGAATATTAATAATAATATTTAATTGACGTATAAAAGTTGTTGAGAGAGTTGTTGTTTTGTTGTTGAGAGTATTTAAAGTGATAGCGAAAAACTGTGTTATATAATTATATAAAATTCGTCATTAGAATGTCATCATTAATCAACGTGGAAACACACCCTTTACCGTTTGTTTTATATATATATATATATATTAATATATATATATATATATATATATATATATATATATATATATATATATATATATATATATATAGAAACGCTTTGTATTATCGGGAATGTGGTCTGTAGACTCGATAAACTCTTTGTCTTTTTTTCAACTCAATATTTCGCTATTTATTTTACAGCTTCATTAGGAGTACTGCACAAATGTCTATGACATTTTAATTGTGTAGAGTTATATAAGAGATAGTAAAAATGTAAAGGTTTTAAAGTTTTTAATTTTTTAAAAATTTTTTGCAGTACTCCTGATGAAGCTGTAAAATAAATGGCGAAATATTGAGTTGAAAAAAAAGACAAAGAGTTTATTGAGTCTACAGACCACATTCCCGATAATACAAAGCGTTTCTATATTATACAGATTGGTCGAAATTATTAAGTATTATATATATATATATATAAATATATATATATATATATATATATATATATTATGAATATATATATATATATATATATATATATATATATATATATATATATATATATATAATATATATATATATATATATATATATATATATAATATATATATATAATATATATATATATATATATATATAATATATATATATATATATATATATAGGTATATACATATATGAATACATATATATATATATATCTATATATATATATATATATATATATATATATATATATATATATATATATATGTATATATATTCTAAACCGTCATTGACTTTATATATGAAAAAATGTTAAGACTTACTTACTTAACTACTTACTTAATTAAGTATACCTAATCTCCATAGGGGTGGGTAATAAAATCATAATTTAAATCATCTTCACAAGTAAAAATGATCTAAAAGTTCAACAAATCGATTCAATCTATATTATGAAGTGAAAAATTTTTTGTCATTGTAAATATTTCAGTTTTGCTTCTTCAATTTGTGTAATGCTCTATTTATTAAAATGTTTTATTTTTTTTCGCGGCAAGTGTTCGTTCAATATGAGTTGGTTTTATCTTTCACATGATGGTTTGTGTTGTTCAAATTTTGTTTTGAATAATGAAACAGTGTCCGTACGTAAATAATCCTTATATATATTAAGTTGTGAAAAAGTTTTTTTTTTAGCTTTGTTGATTCCATTTTTGGAAATAAGCCTCCTTCATATGTAACTTTTTATTTTTATCTTGTGCTCTCAGCCACGCCAAAACTGAAGATAGTGAAAGTATATAAACTTTCAGGGATTTATGAACTATGCTCCAATATTGATTTATGACCGATACTACAATCAAAAATTTGTGACAAGCATAGTGTGATGAAAACTTATTTTAAAATTATTTGATTCTCATTTGGACATATGGTATTAAAAAATGCTAGAAACAAAGGATAGAAGTAAAAGTTTTTGGAATTTAGAATATACTTTCAGAATATTTTTTTTTATCTCACAATGGACCTACAGTTTAACGCCGGTTCCGAATTGATAGTTGAAAGGCATAAGTTAATTGAGTATATAAGAAAATTCTATAATTTAGAAGGATAAAAAGGATTAAAAGAGTAAAAAAGAAAATTCTGTAATTTAGAAGTAATTTAGAAGGAAATAAAAGGTAAAAAAAGTGGTTTCATTTGTTATTCTTGAGAAGAAGCATGAAAATCATTTCACGTATGTATGAAAACGGTCGATTCTGAAAATCTGATTATTTCAATTGAATCCAGCCTTCCCCACATCTCGAGTTTGGTCTCAAATATCTGCATAGTTGAATGAGAATATTATTACCTAAGTCGTTCAATTAATATCTTAATAGCACGGAACAAAATTGAAAATCAAAAAGCTATTAAATGTACGATACAATAGCGGAAATTCTGCAGTCATCTTGATAATTTTATTGCATATAATTTAAAACTTTCATTACGTAATAAAATAAAGATAAGTTCTCTGATAAGTTAATAAATCAACACTTGCTATAAAAAAGTTTGGTGGTTCAGAATTGTATTTGATATTTAAATTTTCTTAATTGATTGACTTATAAATCAGCGTATGGCTTAAATAAAAGTATGTTTTCAGGTTTAATTCTTATTAGGTGTAGCTATAAATATTTCGACTTCTCCTTTCAAATTGTGTTTAATGAAACCTGAAATATCTTTCTTCATATTTTGTATCAAACTTTATCATTGTGATCAAAAAATTGAACAGACATAAAAATAAGTATATAATAAAATGTCGTATTTCTAAATTCATTCAAATACTAGTTACACTGGTAGAAATACTAACGTATATATATATATATATATATATATATATATATATATATATCTGCTATTTTAGTGCTTGTGAAGTATTTGTACATATTTTTCTTTATTTTTTAGTAATGACAAGCGTATTCCATAATATTTTATGGACGACGTCTTAAGAACCAAAAGCGTTTTTTATTCCAAAAACTTGTATATATTTTGTTTCCTTGAGAAAACCTTTTATTGTTAAAGCAATGAAGTGAAATATCTATATATAGAGTAGTAGGGAAAAGCTTGAATAATTATTTAGGTTAAAGTTGGACGCAGTTGCCTTATCACTCGCGAATGAATTTTCATTTTTTCACTTGTACCAACGTTTGGATAGCTTGTTTGCAACATTCAACAAATGTATTTGTGAAATATTTTAGATCCTTGAGTTTCAGAAGACAACTGATCACTGTCTTCATCAAATTTAGGCGTACATTCTTTCAATTTATCGAAGTTTAACTAATTTGGTTGATTCTGAAGCATGTTTGATTGTCAAATTCAAGTAACGTTTTCTGTTTTTCAAAAAAAAAATTGTTTATTCATTCTTTTGAATGATAACTTCTGTACAGAAACCACCAGGATGATATTGGTTAACATGTTTTGAAATGGAAATCGGTAGTTGCTATATGATTATACAACCGCAATTTATCATTTCTTCATATCAAGTGAATACGGAAAAAGAATTCATAATACTGGTGTACCTTAGAAATTTTTGAAAATAATCAACGTCGAATATTGTTTACCTAAACTTGAGAATTTGAAATAAGTCGATATTCAGTTTCTATTATTTCTACCAAAGAAAGGGAAAAACTGTTCATGCTGTTAAGGAAGCATTCTTACTTAGGTCGAAATGAAACTATCAAAATATTGGGTATATATATATATATATATATATATATATATATATCTTTATATATATATATATATATATTTATATATATATATATATATATATATATATATATATTATATATATATATATATATATATATATATAAAGCTATGAGAAAACTCGTTGGGTACGCAGCATGCAGGAAGTATACTCTTATAACACTTTTTCCAATATTTCGACAATGTTTATTGTCATCATCAGGGAATGCTACAAAATTATTACAAGGTGACAGATAGTGGAAAAACAACAATTAACTTACAGTGTCCATGAGATTGTATGCAAAGATCTTAAAACAAATTTAATCTTGACGTTAACAACAAAAGTGCACATGTTCAGAACAAAGTCAGTGAGAGTAACTTATAAATGCCATCATCACTAAATTTGAACAATTAAAGGCAGAAACAAACAGTCACATTAAAATTCAAATTATTGTAAAATTATTTTTAAACATTTTTAAATGAAATAAAAAAAATATATATAACTAAAAAGTGGGGCTAAAGTGAGAATATAAAAAAAGTGAACCACGCTGAAGACCGAATTCTCTTACTCTTAGAGCATCAGAGCACAGAAAAGATATCATATACCCAAAGAGTTTTCTCATAGCTTTATCCTAACTGGTCAGCAAAGACTTCCTCTTTCTTAAATTCTACATATATATATATATATATATATATATATATATATATATATATATATATATATATATATATATATATATATATAGATATATATATATATATATATATATATATATATATATATATATATATATATATATATATATATATATATATATATATCTATAGCGAGAAAGTCTGGCAACAAGGTATTTTCTTTGAAACGATTAAACGTTTAATTATCAAATTTTAGGGTTATGCACAGGATTGTATTTTTCGTTTTTCGGAGGTCCTGTCAAACTTGAGTGACGTCAGCATCAGTGTACCGCCGCCATCTTGAATATATTGAAATAGCACCGTAGGTCGAGTGATACATCGTAGAAAAGCTGATTTCGTCCTCTTTTCAAAAATACAGAATACGTACCTCCACATTACTGAAAAATTAGAGAAACAATTTTCCAAGACATACAACATGTAATTTTTCAATTCATACTAACTTACGAAAATATTAATAGTTTCCTTATAACAGGAGCTCAAAATGTTGGCCACCTGTGTCTTAGTAATAACACAATCTGTATTTGAAGCTTCGAATAGAATTGTTTATCATTTATGTAGAAATTGTTTGTATCTCAAGACATTTGAGAGTTTTTGAATCAGTTATGTCTGATATAAAGTGGAGTCAAGTAGGGAGATCTTGCCGGCCACTTAATTACACCTCTGCAAACAATCCATCACTGAGGGAAATTTGAAGATTATACGTTTAATCGTCTTAAAAAAATACCATGTTGCCAAACTTTCTCGCTACCTTGCATATATATATATATATATATATATATATATGTATATATATATATATATATATATATATATATATATATATATATATATATATATATATATATATATATATATATATATATATATATATATATATATATATATATATATATATACAACAAGAAATAGAGTAGTGGGGTGATGGGTACAAATCGAATTGTACAAACTACATCATTCAATGAGTAACAAGAATTCTTAATCTCTAGGGCTTCCCAAAATTCAAATTTTATTTTGAATCATTCCTTTGACTATTTTATGTATTTTGCCCTAATTCAAAAAATAAGAGTTAATAAAACAATTCCGAGATTTATAGATCACCATACTTAATTTTATAAAATATAAGTCAATTGAATACGTGATGTACGTTTCACCCACCTAAGACTTCTTCAGATTACATAACTATTAAGGTACATATATATTTTATTTTAAATTTCGTGGATAATTGGTATATTAAAATATTTTATAAAACGTAAACGGCAAACGTTCCATATTAATTTATCTTCAACTGGATTATAGAGGTGGACACTGAATTTTCATCATGCTTTCATCAATGTAACAGATTTCGTTAGAACATATACGAACGGTGATATTACAACGTGTAACTGGAAGAAAATTTCACCTTCTAGTATCGTCTTTATAAACTAGTCACTCGATTACCGGTCAAGGTAGTTGGGTGTTACGAGTTTATACTTTCTCTTTGTTATATATGTTTTATTCAGAGCTACACTTTATATGCAGCGAACAACTAGTTGGATCGTAATTGCTTAATTTGATATATTTAGATCCTTTCAATTTACTAGTCTAGTTTATAGTGAGCTTAGAAATATCCCATTCATTCGTTTGTTATCTAAGATGATAATGTTTATTTACTACATACACCTAAAGGAATCTGTTCTATCATATTTTGGAGATCAAATTTCAAGGTGAGATTTGGAAAATTATGAATTCTATTCGGAAGCTTATTTAAATGTTAATCAAAACAGAATAATTATTCGAAACTTCACTTCTTTAGAAAGTACCTATTATTCAAATAGTTGATTGCATCCGTCGTTACGACGTGATAATTTAACATGATGAACAAAAACAAAACTTGAATATAGTACATTTATTATCACAAAAATATATGTAAAGACAGAAATGGAAAATGAAATAACATAATAGTACGTTTATTATCACAAAAATATATGTAAAGACAGAAATGGAAAAAACCTAACGGAAAAACCGGATATAATAAGACGATGGAAAGAATACATTGAAGAGGTACTCGAAGAGGAACAGCAGCAACAAGAAGTGGAAAATGAAATAACATATTATAGTGCAGAGCCGGAAGTAGAACCACCATCTTACGAAGAGGTAACGAAAGTAATAAAAGATCTAAAAACCAGGAAAGCACCAGGTGCTGATGGAATAGTAGCGGACCTAATAAAGAACGGAGGAGAGAGACTATGGAAACAAATTCGCAAACTAATACTACATATCTGGGAGCAAGAAAAGATGCCAAAGGACTGGAAACTGGGAATTATCCTCCCGATACACAAGAAAGGTGATAAGACCAACTGTAGTAACTATAGAGGAATAACACTACTTAGTGTCCCATATAAAATATTATCGGGGGTGATTCATAATCGAATGACACCCTACTCAGAGGAAATACTGAGTGAATACCAATGTGGATTCAGGAAGAATAGATCAACCACGGATCACATGTGTACGTTAAGATAAATACAGGAGAAATGCTATGAATATAACATAGATATGCATTATCTCTTTATAGATTTCAAACAGGCATTTGATAAAGTACACAGGAAAAAAATGATACAAAGTCTAACTCTCTTAGGCATACCCCGAAAATTAGTAAAAATGGTGGAAGTTACCATGACCGAATCGACAGCAGCTATAAGAGTACAACAACAGCTCAGCGAAGAATTTAAAGTGAAAGTCGGGGTAAGACAAGGAGACGCTCTCTCGGCAGTGCTTTTCAACCTGGTGCTGGAAGCAGCTATCAAAAAAATAGATAGAACGGGAAGCATCGTAAATAAATCCACACAAATACTTGGGTATGCGGACGACATTACAATAATTGCACGTGATCTCACCTCACTGAATCAAATCGCCAAAGAACTTGAGCCACAGGTAAACAAAGGAGGCCTGCAAGTGAACAAAGACAAGACGAAATATATGTACTGCTGCAGGAATCCCCCAATACAACTGCCCAATATTAACTTAAACGGCGGCCTGGTCGAAAGCGTCAAGGCCTTCAATTTCCTTGGCACGAAAATTACTAATAATGGTAACGTCCAAGATGAAATAAGATCAAGAATCCTAAAAGGAAATAAATGCTATTATGCCTATCTAAAACTAATAAGGAGCAGTACCTATACTAAACAGAAAAGCTAAGATCACAATCTATAAAACACTTATAAGACCAGTAGTAACGTATGGGTGTGTAACATGGACACTCACAAACACAAACGACGAAAATCAATTGAGAATATTCGAAAGAAAGATCCTTAGAAGAATATACGACCCAATACATGAAAACGGTATATGGAGAATAAGGATGAATCAAGAAATTGATGCACTTATAGAAGGAGAAGATATAACAAGATACATAAAAAGTCAAATTATTAGATGGTTAGGACATGTATACAGGATGGGGGAAGAGAGAACTGTGAAAAGAATCCTTGAATGGAAACCTCAGAACACAAGGCCGAAAGGGCGACCCAAGAAAATGTGGATAGACGATGTGGAGGAAGACCTAAAAGCTCTGAGAATAGGAAACTGGAGGAGAATAGCGGTGGATAGAACCAGATGGAGGAATATTGTTGAGCAAGCCAAGGGTTATGAGCCAAAAGAAGAATTATCATAAAAGTACTTTGATAAATATACAGCTGCGATTGCAATTTCGGTCACTAGACCATAATCGGGCAGATTGAGTTATGAACTGAATACATAATGATAACGATAAAAATAGTAATAATATTTAGTTTAGTACAAAACACACAATACATACAGACATAACAAATCACAAATTTGTTAGCAACATGGATAGTTATTCAAAAACTCATCGACACTGTAAAAACTTTCTTCAAGTAATATTTTATTTTTTTAAAAACTTTTTAAATGTAATAATGTCCATAGACCAGACATTGTCAGGTACTTTGTTATATAGTTTGGTATCCAGGTATCGAATAAATTTTGAATTTTTATAAGCCTTAATTTAGGCAAAACAAAGTTGTCCCTGTTTCTGGTAAAGTGGCCATATCTATTCAAAAATCTGGGACGATCATTTTTTCTTTCATGAAAATAACATAGGCATTCAAGAATATACCAACTTGGTATGGTAGGTATGCCATGCTTCTTGAAAAGCTCCCTACAACTTGTCCTCTGTGAAACTCCAGATAATATTCTCAGAGCTCTTTTTTGTTGCAAGAAAACTCTATATGCATCGGTTGATCCCCCCATAAAATAAAACAAATTTGTCGCTTACGGGTGGGGAATAATTACACGGGTCAACACAAAATTTGAGATTGACATTAAAGTATGAAATTTCGGTAGATTAGATCATAGTTGAACGAAAAAAAATTATATGTCATGAAAAAGTTTGCCTTTGTATCCAGGAGAACATTTGAATGATATTTTTAAAAATCTGTGATTTTAATTTTAATATTATGATAAATCAATACAAATATATGTATATATTATTTTTATTGATTTTGATTATCAAACTAACTTACAAAAAGTGGAAAATAATTCAAAAGTGCTCAGTATCACTTTTTCTTTTATATTCATAACTGCTTTCTCTCAATAAACCCCAAATATAGTCTCCCATCATATTTTAATTGTATTGGGCTTGATAACGTTGTTGGAAGTTCATAATATCTTGATGGAAACGTTTTTAAAACGTAGTTAAATGAGCATGCAGCATATGAACTTTTAATAACATCTTGGTTTTGAAAATTTTCAACATATTTTAAACTAGCTTTTGGTAGTTTTCAGCCTTGTTACATTCTGAAAATCCAGAGAATACTGCTTTAAAACTGCTCCAACTTGCTTTTTGAACCCTATTACGGAGTTTGGAAATTTTTTATCGGCAAAAATTCGTTTAATTTGTGGACCAATAAAAACTCCAACTTCAACCTTAGCTTCTGACAATGAAAACAATTTTTTTTAAAAATATTCAAAAGCAAACTTTATATAGAAAAAAGGTATTTTCTTTTCATTTTGGTGCATAATTAACCGGAAAATCATAAAATAAACTTTAGGACGAAGAACGAAATTTTTTTTGTCGAGTGGTGTTATTACAGGTACCTAAATAGACAAGAGGAACATATTTCAAGAAGGGTTTATCTAAGTGGATTTCCCAAATTGGTACAATACAATGTTCTTAGAAAAATCATTGATGTTTGAATACACTAAATATAGGAGAATATAACAAGTCAACCTGGTCGTTCAGCAACATATCGCCTTTTGCATTATGATTGAGTTTGAAAATTTCCAATGATTCTCAGTAAGTTAGTTTGGCCTCTTTCGGTAATTTGTACATAATTTGGAACTTATCTATTTGTGGAAACGGGTGGTGGTTTTCAACGTTAAATCATTGATGTTTGAATACACTAAATATAGGAGAATATAACAAGTCAACCTGGTCGTTCAGCAACATATCGCCTTTTGCATTATGATTGAGTTTGAAAATTTCCAATGATTCTCAGTAAGTTAGTTTGGCCTCTTTCGGTAATTTGTACATAATTTGGAACTTATCTATTTGTGGAAACGGGTGGTGGTTTTCAACGTTAAATCATTGATGTTTGAAAATACACTAAATATAGGAGAATATCAACAAGTCAACCTGGTCGTTCAGTAACATATCGCCTTTTGCATTATGATTGAGTTTGAAAATTTCCAATGATTCTCAGTAAGTTAGTTTGGCCTCTTTCGGTAATTTGTACATAATTTGGAACTTATCTATTTGTGGAAAACGGGTGGTGGTTTTCAACGTTAAATCATTGATGTTTGAATACACTAAATATAGGAGAATATAACAAGTCAACCTGGTCGTTCAGCAACATATCGCCTTTTGCATTATGATTGAGTTTTGAAAATTTCCAATGATTCTCAGTAAGTTAGTTTGGCCTCTTTCGTAATTTGTACATAATTTGGAACTTATCTATTTGTGGAAACGGGTGGTGGTTTTTCAACGTTAAATCATTGATGTTTGAATACACTAAATATAGGAGAATATAACAAGTCAACCTGGTCGTTCAGCAACATATCGCCTTTTGCATTATGATTGAGTTTGAAAATTTCCAATGATTCTCAGTAAGTTAGTTTGGCCTCTTTCGGTAATTTGTACATAATTTGGAACTTATCTATTTGTGGAAACGGGTGGTGGTTTTCAACGTTAAATCATTGATGTTTGAATACACTAAATATAGGAGAATATAACAAGTCAACCTGGTCGTTCAGCAACATATCGCCTTTTGCATTATGATTGAGTTTGAAAATTTCCAATGATTCTCAGTAAGTTAGTTTGGCCTCTTTCGGTAATTTGTACATAATTTGGAACTTATCTATTTGTGGAAACGGGTGGTGGTTTTCACGGCAAAGATTTGAAAACGTTGAATCCGTTTTATTCTTCAAAAAAGATTGTTGGTGTTCTTTGAATCTTGTCTTGAACGATCGATCAGTCTGACCTATTTAAACTCCTTTACATACAGGACAAATCAACTTGTAAACTCTTGAACATTCAAATTTTGAAGTGATATCTTTGGCATTGAATGAAAATCTTGAGGGTTTTGTCTTAGGTTTAATAGTTATTTATTATACAAGGGAAAAAAGTATTAGATTTTAGCTCGAGGTTGTGTTGTCTCCCGACGCGAAGCGGAGGGAGACAAAAAAGCGAGAGCTAAAATCTAATATTTTTTCCCGTGTATAATACATCATTTTTTTCTGTGACGAGGAAAACGACGATTAAATATTGACAATACATATTGTTATAATATATTAAAGTCAGAAAATTATAGATGCGAAATTTGAATTTTTAAAATGGTAGGCTGTTGTACTTTCAGCGACAATTAGACCTGCGTTGCTAAGGAATCCTTTGAAGTAAACGAATATCTGTCAATTTAATTCTATTGATTTGATTTAAAAATTGCGAACTTAGTAGTTGTTTAGTAGTTATTTTGAATAATATAAAGTGAAAAAAATGTCTGATTCCGAGTTATCTCTGACTGCACCGGCATCAAACTAACTACATTTCTGAAACAAAATGGGAAAGGTTACACGACCAAGAAAGCTGCGATTTTCACGAGTACATCAATTAGTGATTTTTTAAATAATGCTCCCGATGAATTTTATTTAATGGCCAAGGTTGTTGTTGTTGTATTTGGAATTGCAGGAGCTTGTCGAATTTATGAAATCAGCCAGGTAACATTAGATGATATTGAAGATTCGGAAACGTTATTAATTGTGAAACTCAAGCAAACAAAGAATGAAGTAAGCAGGAGATTTGTAGTTACCTACTGAAGAATATAATTTCGACACAAGAAAATCCATTGTTGTACCGAATAGTTCAAGGAACTATTATTACATATAAAGGAAATGTAACTTTTGTATAGTAAAATATTCTAAAATTAAATATCTACCTTTACTTATGTGTATATATATCCGGGAAAAAAGTACTCACTTTTTTCCCGGGGAAAAAAGTACTCACTTTTTTCCCGGGGAAAAAAATAATTTCAAAAAGTGATATTTCTTTACCTGTCATCAGAGACAAAATGTCAAACATTTTTCCCGTCACAGAAAAAAAGCAATTTTAGTATTACATTCATTGACTGAAATTGCAATCGCAGTTTTATATTTTTCAAAGTATGTTTGTGATAATAAACGTAGTAAATTCAAGATTGGTTTCTGTTTATACCTACTAAGTATTCTTGAGAATTCAGTGATTTCCACCAAACTGAAAAAATTGGTTGAATTTACGTAATCCAACAACTAAATTTCTGAATATTTCTAGTACTTAAATTAAATTACACCATGTGTTTATCTTTATTTGATCTTAATGACCATGTGGTATATTGGACAGATTGCAAATAATTACACCATTTTATATTTATATTATTGACAAAGTGTTAGGTCCTGCATAAAATTTGATTAGACAATTTTGAACAATCAGAACGAAAAACGCATATCATCCTCGATGACTTTCTTACAAGATAGAAACATAGTCTGAATTAGATTGATTCCAACTGTTTTTTCGCTGAATATTTAAATACAATCATAATATGAATTATAACTTTTAGATTCGGGTTTCATTGTTTAAATCATCATTATTCTATTCTGTTAATTACTCGATTATCTTAATGTCATTGTTCTCAACTGATTAACAAAATAGACAATTCCTTTCCTTTCATAGAAACAAAAGTTTATTTGAAGCAGTTAAAAACTTAATTTTCAAGTTAGATCCGTCTGAAGATAACTTAATGACAGAAAATGGCAGCGCATTTACCTTATATTTATTAATTAT
Organism: Cynegetis impunctata; assembly: GCA_030704885.1. Taxonomy (NCBI): domain Eukaryota; kingdom Metazoa; phylum Arthropoda; class Insecta; order Coleoptera; family Coccinellidae; genus Cynegetis; species Cynegetis impunctata. The sequence continues at coordinate 102,682 of JARQZK010005224.1, forward strand.
GAATATATATATGATATTTTAGATTATTACATTTACTATCAATTATTTAATGTGTTTAATGTTTAATTATTTGAAAATGTGGAAAGGTCCCTTGAAATTAATTGAAAACATAATTTTAATTGTCAAAACTATATACTTTGGAGTTCCAAACATAATGGGATTTCTTAGTTTTATTATTCATACAATTTCTCTCAATTATTTGCCAAAATATTTATCGTATCGAAGAAATATTCAGTCTAATAGAAAAGAAAAACAGGTCGTTCGTAGTTATGTATATAACATATTAAACGAGCCCACTTTCTCCTGATTTGTTAGTAAGGTATGTATAAATTATTCATGAAGTAGTCTTATCAGTGCATATGTTATTGATAAATACCCATAACAAAGTACTTGCAGCAAAACAACTGTTATATTGTTCAATTAAATAATCATAGATACAGCATCGATTTTTGAACGCGACATATAGCGACTCACCCTATTTTTATGAAAAAATAAAATAAAAGGTATAGCTTTTTCAGCAAAGTATATAATCTGAATTGAAAACAATATTTTTATATGATTTATAAATGCATAAGGAAATCTTAGATTTTAATTTATATTCGACATGATTATTGGATCCGTTATTTATATTATATATTATAACATTTCAACTATAAATGAGAAACAATATATTTTTCTTTATTTCTATTTCATTTAAATTTTTGCGGCTGTGGTTTCGTAGTACCACTACATTTTCAACCAAAATCTCTGCTTGAATATGTAGAAGTACAAATATTTAAAATCAACTCATGAAAAATATACTAGTGGACGATGTTCAATTTAATATACTACGTAGAGTGAACAAGGTAAATTCTTCAAAAATTTTGAAAATTATCCAAAAACTTTCCAAGGGAGCTGGTTATTTGTATTCCCCGACGAGAATTCTACATTCACAATCCAACATTTTTGATTTATAGAAATCGTCAATTCACCACGACTCAAAATCTCCATACAACTGTTTCGATCTTATTAAAACTCATCAGTGCAGCTTATTTGACTTGGAGAGAATTAAAAAATTTCTAATTGTTCCCCAATACAAATCGTCACGGGACTACTATCTGGATAACAACCCAGAGCGCCGTCCACCAAGGATATTGGAAAACAACAATTTACCGGTTAGATCGAAAACGCAAAATACCGTCGGGAGAATACACATAACCAGCTCCCTTGGAAAATTGTTTGATAATTTTTTTATTTAATAGATGCCCCCTAATATCCATTTTAATCAAATCGATTAAAACAACTTAATAGTATGGTCTTTTCTAATCGACTTCATTAAAATGAATATTCTATGGCTCCTACAAGGTGAAAATTTATCAACCGTAACCTAATAAATTGAATAATTTCATCATTGTTTAATTGAAAAGAATATCAAATAACAGCGTTAAATGAGAGTTTTAAAATTATTCTGATAAAAATTTCTAACCTCAACAACTAATGTTAAATGGTTCAAAAAACCATTTCATTACTAAGAAGTTGAAGATCGCTTTCAGTAAGTACCAATATAAAGACATAAAACCTCGGGAATTGTTACTTTGACATAAATGAACTAGGATCACGTGCTGTTACTGAAATATTTCTTTCGGCAACTTCTACCTTCTATTTCCTTTTTTAATGCGGTGCCCTCAATCTAATTGTCCTTCGAAAATCGCTTCGTTGCTTTTGAGTTACTGAAATTTTTACTCAAATTGTGTAAGTTACCATAGTAACATTCCTTAAAAGTTTCTGAAATTTTATGATAAAACTTATCGAAAAAAGTTATGTTGTTTGGTTCCCTTCTAGAATGTACACATTATAGTATTAATAATCAAATCCTGGACAATATACCAGTTGACCATGTCAATTCAATGTACCACATAAAGTGAAAAAGGATATTCTTCAATAATAAAAACAATTATCAAACAACTTTCTAAGGTAGCTGGTTATATTTATTTTACCAAGCGAGAATTCTACATTCACAATCCAACAGTGATTTATAGAAATCGTCAAGTCATCCCTACTCAAAATCTGCCGAGAGCTGTTTCGATCTTATTAGATCTCATCAGTGCAGTTTATTTGACTCGGAGAGAATTGAAAAATTTCTAATTGTTCCCCAATACAAATTGTGACGGTACTACTATCTGGATAACAACCCAGAGCGCCCTCCACCAAGGATATTGGAAACCAACAATTCACCGCTTGGATCTAAAATGCAGAATTCCGTCCGAAGAATACATAACTTCCTGACATGAAATGTCTACTCTGCTACTGTGGCGTATGTGGTTAAAAAAAAAAGGAAAATTCTTCAATAATTTAAAAATATATCAAAAAACTATATCCAGATAGTAGCTCGGTCCCGATTTGAATATGGGATACATATATATATATATATATATATATATATATATATATATATATATATATATATATATATATATATATATATATCGTAGAACGGGGCTAAATTGGAAATGCGGGGATATTTTAGAATTCATAACCTGTAACTACATCTGGCAATCCCATTTAGGTACAACACAATCCCGCGTAAACTACAGTGTAAAAGTATAGTACATAACCTAACTTATTTAGACTTTAGATGATTTCAGTATTCGTAACCGTGATAATGGTCTGTTAGACATTGAAAGTGAGGCAGAAAATCAACCAATATTTGAGCCTGTCAATCTTTCAGTGCTAGTGCGTCGTGGGTGGGAGTTGTAGCTGTTGTAGTTTCATATAAAAATTGGTATTGATGTTAATATCATTGTGCAAAAAAGTTATAAACATTATGCTACCCCAAAATTTTTTATGGACCTTCTTGAAGATCGGGGCTATTATGGATGACGTTTTTATAATCATTCCAAAATATCCCCGGTCTTCGAAAATCACCCCATTCTTTAAATTATCAATGCTAAATACCTTTTATTATTCTTAATTCGAAAATGAATGTTTTCCAATTTAGCCACATATACGATGTATCTATAATTTATGCGTTATTCTTACCGATTCTGAAATATCCCCGACCCACGAGGCTATTTTAGACGGGCCAAAAATTTTTTTTCAGCTCCCTGTAAGAAAGGGTACCTATTTATCATAGAATGATATTTGGTCGTATATGAACCTATCCAAAAAGCATATCAAAATAGATTATTTTTAATTACTCTTTCTGCTATATTAAAAATAATGAAAAAAAAGTCTAGAATAGCCCCGTTCTACGGTATATAAATATTATATATATATATATATATATATATATATATATATATATATATATATATATATAAATATATATATATAGATATATATATATATATATATATATATATATAGGGGCAATGGAAAAATATGGGTTGATCGTAAAAGGCTAAAAAATTCAGAGTAATATGAATTTTTTCATTCTAAGTCAAGACAAAATAAAAATAAAAATCTTGTCAAAAAAATTGAAGTTTATAATTAACAAATAAAGAATAGGGGTTGATCGTAGATAGGTGAAAATTTAGGGTTGTATGTATTTTTGAATGCTGTATCATAAAAGAAATAGAACAGAAAATTTTGTTTGAAAAATAAAAATAAAATTAAGGGGTGCCATTGAGAGAGATAAAAAATAGATACCCGACATGCACACAAAATTTAGCCATTTCGGAGGAATTTAACAAATAAAAAATAGGGGTTGATCGTAGAGGGGTGAAAATATATGGTTGTATGTATGTTTGAATGCTGTGTCATAAAAAAAATAGAACAGAAAATTCGGTCTGAAAAATAAAAAATAAAAATTATCAAAAACAAGAATTTTAGTTTTGCAATAAAACAAGTTTTTCTGATTTCCAAAGATGTAATCAAGATATTCAACAATTATCGGAAACCCTAGTGAAGAGCTGACAACAACTAGTAAATAAATTTCAAATCGGTAGAATACATAGAAACTTCAGAAACACAATCAAATGACGTAATCGCTGTTTTGAAAACAATAAGAGAGATTCTAAATATTCCAATAATTTATAACATGAAAATAATTCATGCAATACAGATTTCCATATTTTAAGAAGAGAAAGAATTAAAATTGAACAACTTTTGGAAAGCCCTAGCTATTAACAGGTATGAGAATTATGATAACTTATTGAATGGACAAATATACTTTAAGCATTTCCCACTGCAGAATACATTCAATATCCGATGTAGTTTGTACAAGTTTTCTCGAAGGATTTCCTATCTATCACCCGAGTATTTACTTTCTTATTGTAAATATTTTCCTTAGGTTACATAGATTATAGTACTCACTTCTTTCTGATGAAGCCCCCGTGTGGTGAAACGCCGCTTCTTAAATTCAATTACGGTCATAGCTCTAATGATATTGTTAACTTATTACTGAAACTTTTTGAAAAAATTGAACATCCTGCTGTTGCATCCTGCATCCTGCCTATAAAAGATATAATTATGAGGATTTACATTATAAAGCCACGAAAATCGGTACGTATGTAAATAATGGATTCATGATTATCATTTATCAGTGTTGTGACTAATCACTTAAAGTATTATTGATCAATCTGTTCATGAAATGATAGGCATTTGATTGGATTGTACCCATCGAAAACTCTTCCGATTAGCAAAACTACATATGACGTAACGTGCCTGGCCCTTCATTATTCATCCTATTACATACTTCGCTCCAGTCGGCGTTTCCTAAAGCAATAATAGTCATAATGTATATACCATCCGTATCGATTCTCGATACTGCACGCCTGAAGGTGGAGTAAATTGGGCATTCTTGTCGAAACGTATAACGGCTATGATGAAACGGGTTTGTTTAGGAAATCTAATGGAAAATAGCTTCGAGATACAACTCGCGGTAATGGTTTTTTTCATTTCCTTTTCAATTGTTCACTAAATAGAGTAACTACTAAAGCTAAAACAACAATATTATGTAGAAACTGACAATCATATGCTGTATTTATACGAAACTAGCAACGAAACCTGCCGTTGCTCAGGTGGAAATACATCATATGTTCAGTAGTAATACTATAAGTACTTCAAAATAATCAGGTTATACATCTCAAACTTCCTGCATAATTACAAAGAGTGTCAGTTTGACAGTCTAAATAATCCGACCGCGAAGCGGGAGGATTATTCTGTCAAACTGAAACGATTGAGTATATTAAGTAAAAATCTCCGAATAAACTCATTTCTGAACAGTTATTGATAAACGTCAAAATTTGACGGTCCTGTTAGTTTTCGATTGGTAGAGCTACTCTATGTATAATCAGGTATTATCAGTAGCAATACCCCTAGGGCCTTGATAATATCGAGATAATTTTATCATAGAGAATGCTGAAAGCGTGTTGCTTGATAATAGCCCTCGGCCTTCGGCCTCGGGTTATTATCCTTAAGCAACACACTTATAGGATTCTCTATGACAAAATTTTGAGGATTTATCAAGGCCCGAGGGGTATTCGATAAGATAATTTTTTACTTAGTAGATTTCAAAAAATTGATTGTCAATCTGACGTTTAATATTTATTCATTTTTATTTAACAAAACTACACCAAACTGAAAACACCACATGTAGGGTATTATCGCTGTAATCCATATGTGATTGGATGAAATTTGAAGCATGACTCTAAATTAAGTAATTTGATTGGTTACCTACTATAGTTAGTAAAAAATTATCGAAATTATACAAGGTAACTTAACTAAATTGATCGTTCTGATTGGTTGAAAATCATACGGACTTAACTGAAAGAAAAAACAATAATCTCGGCTTGTATACCTTCAACGATCGAAGTTTGACAACTTTCTAGTACACAATTACATTTCAATATAATCTGGAATATTCCGGGAAGTCCTCATCATTGTCACACACATATACCTACACTTCACGTCATGCAACACAACTTCGAGTTTAGATAAGTCATACAATGTGATAGAAGAAGAAATAAATTTTACGACAGAAATTTTTGCCACCTACTTCCATCTATCAAGACCAAACTCCCTTACTTACAAATGCAGCCAAGGGATAACTTCCACTACAACCATCAGTGGGTGGGTGGTAGTTATTTGTTATAGAGAAAAGGCTCAACAAACCCACAAAAACTTATATAAAAAAATAAAAACTAACTTTTTATAGGTTGAAATAACATATTGAGTGAACGCGTTTCGTCCTAACATCGACTTCATCTCGTACAAAATAAGGGTATTGCAAAACAAACTATTTAGATGAAAAGTTGAACATAACAGAGGGTTTCCTAGAGAAACTAAATAAAAATAAGCAATTCATTCAGATATATTGGTAGGTATATTGAACAGATTAAGGAGAGGAGAAGGATTTAGTTCAATCTGGTCGTTAACTAGATTTCTGGAATTTTGATATTTATTGATGTAAAGGAATTCCCAACAGTTGGTTTTGTAGAGACTATTTTCGAAATATAATATATCATAATTGTGTCTAATGAACTTACTGCTGTGCATATAATCAACTGTAATGAGTTAAAAGTACAATTAGAAATTTCAAAACTCGAATAAATGAACGCCAACGTAGCTATATTAAGCAGACAACTGACTGTAATTATGCGTGCCATCTTATTCAAGAAAACCATACTTTTGATCACAATTATGATATATTACAGTTCGAAAATAATCTCCACAAAACTAACTATTGGGAATTCCTCTACATTAATAAATATGAAAATTCCGGAGGCCTAGTTAACTACCAGATTAAAGTAAACCCTTCTCTCCTTAATTTGTTTGATATACCTACCAATGACTCTCTAGGGGGTTCCTCTAGGAACCCCCTCTGTTATGTTCAACTTTTCATATAAATAAATTGTTTTGCAATACCATTATTGAGTACGAGGTGAAATTAAATGTAATGACGAAACGCGTACATTCAAACTTGGCAGGTATATCTGTTAAGTAGGAGACAAATTCAAGAGAGTAGAATTATATATTAATTGATAATATTTTTTATTTTTAGGAATCAGTAATTCGATTCAAATTTTGAAATATCACATAAAAAAAAATAAAAACCTAGAATTGAATGTTTGGGACTGTTGAAAAATTAACAGGTATAACAATTTATTAGATTTGATGAATGAAAAGATTGGAAAAAATAGTTTTCTCATCAATTTGTTCACTATACTAAATGTACTTTCCGAATGAAATTCCTTATAATTTTTATGATGAAATTCAGTTATGACACGTGTCATATATTTAATATTTTTTATTTTTCACTTGTATATTATACGTTTATTTCACCTTGGATACGGTTGCTATAAACACACTCATTATGCCCTAGGCCATTACGCCCGCATTTGCGGGCATAATGGATTTAAATCGCCCGCTTATTGTACTAGGAGAAATGAAGCAAGTTTCATTGATTAAATACTTCATAATCCTTGTCGTATACCTACGACTCCGGATTTCTCCGGCAATGAATTATTCGCAGCTTTGGCTGCATTTTCTATGATATTCTTGGGTAAATTCATTTTCATTTCCATTATTTCTATAAGACTACACAAAGAAAGCAGCAATGACATTCACTAAATTTGATGACAAAAATAATCACAAACGTCAAAATATCAACAAATGGCATGCCTACTATGAGAAGGAAAATGGATAGGAGCAATGAAACGATTTTTAAATCGCTTTTTCATCATAATTCAATCACAATTCATCCCTCGGGCCAGAGGCCCTCGGGCCGAATGTTTCCCTCCGGGCGTGAGGATCTATATAACGCACTTGGTACATAAATAACTATTATGATACATGAGTCAGTACCTATATAACTATTAAGTACAACTACTTTCGTAGATTAGACAATAGGAAACCTGGGATGATTAATTATATAATGTTATCAAAAAAGATAGGTATAATTTAAGTCATAAATCATAGTGATTAAATTACCAGAACACTGCGAATAATTATAGTTAATTTTAATCATATTCAAAAAAATCTAATATGCCAGTTGTCTGTAGTTATCTAGATCTTATGTTACATGTGCTTAAATAATTCTGGTATTCAATAAACGTTTTTGATGACGTTCAAGAAAGAATAGATCACACACTTCTCCACGGAAGCGAATACTCAAGCTACAACTGAACCTAAATGTCTTTAATTTTAATTAATTTTCATCGCACGAAGGTTTTTGCACTTATCTGAGTGCTTCAAGCTGTCTTTTTCGCAGAAGTATGGAAAATAAATAGTACCAGAGTTGAAAATGTCTAATGTTCTCTATTTTTGGAAGGTATTTAGATCTGCCGACCTATATCCAAGGTTTTCAATTAAATATATTCAGTGAAACAAGTTGGGATATACCAAGAATAATTGTTTGGATATTGTACATAATCTACCCATACGTATTAACATTATTCTATTGTTTGTTGTCAGTGAAATAATTGTTTTTTTAAAATATAATACGTCTGATAAATTAAAACGACACATCCATAGAACTACCCATATGAAAAATTGTTTTTCCGCAAACGTCAGAAAATGACGACTTTTTCAACCTCAGTTCTCGATGTTGAAGTTTGATTTCACAGACGTCATTTTGTTTCTACCTTTTTGTCCGGCCATGAGCGTACAAAAAAGTACACTTTCTTGTACGCCCACGGCAATTTGAAGAACGTCGGGCGGCGTATAGTTTGGTTCCGAATCCGACATAATGTAATCTGTAAGAAAAATTTTATATATTATTTTAATAAAACAAGTCATTGCTTAATACTCGGGTACTTACCAGAAACGCACAGTGCTATAATGCGTAGATATGTGACTTTAAATGTTTCTGACAATTATTTTGTTGCATTGTCAAATTTGTGTTGGCTTGACATCTACAAAACCAGTAAGCAAAGCACTTTTTGTGGCACGACTAAAATTAAACATTAGGGACTTAAAGCAGTTCTTCAAATAGATCACTTATCCGTATACGTAACGTAACGGAGATACGTGATTAATCAAAAAGAGACATAAAGCAAATGCGTTCGTAATGTAACCATACATGTGTTTTATAAAAGACCACCTGCTTGGATCTTCGTAGGGATTATGCCCCGATATCTCCCTCAGCAAAATTATATCGTCATTGCCAGTGTAAAAAAGTCTTTTTCTTTTTAAATCCATTATTGTACTTTACTTTGTTATGATCATAGAAAATAAGGATATGATTTTTGAGCACACAACATCACTTTTGTCGTTTGGTCGTTGAAAAACGAGAGCACGGAACACAAAAAAGCAATACGTACGTTAGGTACGTGTGACGGATTGATACGTTCCACGTAACGTAACGAAGCACACGTATCGCTTCTGCACATGCGCTTTGCGGTACGTATACGGATAAGTGGTGATTTTTAGAACTGCTTTAAGTCCCTATTTAGTCTCGCCACAAAACGTATCATTTTTACTCCTAATAAAACATTATACTATTTTTATTGTTAAATCTGAATAAATTGAAAAAGCCATGTATTATTATCTTACTCAATTCAAATAACAGTTTTATGTTGATATGAATACAAACAATAAAATAATATGTAATAGGTTATTTGTAGTGATGCAAATCTCTTTCCACTAAAATGTCCTAGACTTCACGAAGATGTCCAGAGGATTTGATATTTTGGTCTATTTTCAATTAGTGACAAAAGGGTGTTTACATTTATATCGATGATTTTATAGTTTCAAAACGATGATAATTTCGTAGCAAAGAATAATCGGCTTTTTGCGCGTACTTGTCACAAATAGACTACCAGGTATCGGATTTTGAAAATTGCTAATTTTGCAGGTCCTGATCAGGATAATGGGACAAACTATTTAACCCTTTCGTTCACGAATTAAAACTATTGGAGCGAAAAATCTGAAATTTACTGTAATGCAACTTATGATTTTTTGAAAATTTTTGATGTTAAATTCAGATTTTCAAAATGCTCCGTTTGTGCACTATGACATGTTCCCAATTGAGGACATCATGAGCTGATGGAGGAAAAAAAAAATTTGAAATATTTTTAGATGGTAAAATATCAATATGTTCCATTATTTATTTTATTAAATATATTTATATTATTTTTGCGACCATTTTCGAAATACTGAAGTGTATTAAATCCAAGTTTTGCAGAATCAAAATAAAAGTGCTGTTATATTCACCTAGATGTTGCCTTTACCGCTAGTTCACAATGTCCTCAAACTAGTACGCCACACTTTCAAAAATCGCTGATTACAGTATGCACAAAAATAACCTAACGCAATTGCTTTGGAACAAGTCTACACTTATTTTGAACGTAAACAAACAGTTTTCAAACACATGGTCTAACGAATATAGCCAACAAAAAAATAAACAGTAGAGCGCTACACTGCTGTCATAGCTACCCTACGGAATCCCATATTTCAAATGCATGATTATTTTTTTGATCAGCTTGAAGATGGCAGCATATATATTCATTCGGAAGAATATGATGTCCACAACTGAGGACAATGTGACAGAGGAGTAAGAGCAAGCGGTACTTCATAGGAAAAAATCCAAAGTAGGTTGTCCTCAACTGAGGACAAGGTGAGCGAGAGGGTTAAATTATTGCATTGTTACCTGTCCTTGATAATCAATACGACGTTTTGAATGGGGTGAAAATCATGTTCAAAGATTTCGTTATATAGATAACTACCAAGCTAATAAAAGCGTGTTAGAAAGGGAAACGTCTCACATATTAGTTTACTAATTATATTCATCTAGTCTACCAATTACATAATATTCTGAATGAGTCAGGCAATGAGCACCTGTTCTGCGAAGCTAATGAATATTTGTTTGTGGTAATTCCAAAGTAACAATAGACAATAGACTCCTTGCAATTTTTTTATTGAATGAAAATTTTTCTTCTTAAACGAACCTCAAAATAATGTTGCTTTGTTGGAAATAAATCGTTGACCATTTTTACATAATATGAATCATTGAATTTGTTGTTTGTGCGTCGTGGTTACAATTTTCAATTCAGTGGAAATATTGTTTCCAATAAACCAGAAATCGTCACCGCATTCTATTAAATATCGAAATTTATTAATTTTTGGAATGGATTCTGTACTGGGAAAAACAAGAAGTTTGAAATGGAAACACTATGTATTAATCTTACTGTTTTTATGAAGAATAATCTCTTTGAAGATTATTATATAAAAATGAATTTCCTTAAATTTTCCTTGTTCAAATGAAACTTTGATTAACTGAGATTGAATTCTCGTACAGAACTTGGTGAAACATCATGAAAAATTAAGTATAAACTTTAAAATAAAACACACATACATAAGCCAAGTGTGTTTTATTTTAAAGTTTATACTATATTCTTTGAAACCTTGATTGAATAAAATTTTATTTGACCTGGCAAAAAGTTCAATTAGAAGTTATTGACTGAAACCAGATTTGACTAAAAAATATCATAAATAGTTTTCAATATATTTCCGTTAATGAACTTTTTCAAATCATTCATAATAAAGCAGTTAGTTAAAAAAAATACATCGTACCCTCAATATTATATTAGAAATAGTTTAGCACTTTGCTTGTTAATGTTGTTGACCATAGCTGAGAGTTGACTTACAAAAGAGCAATTATCTGCTGTTTAATACATTCAACGATCCAAATTTCTAGTTGTAAAACATTCTAGAACCCACAATTACATCTGAATACCACCTGGAATATTCTAGAAAAGTCCTCATCGTTTGTCAAACACATATGTGGGTTAAATGTAGGCAACATTTAACGTCATGCAACACAACCCCAAGTTTAGATATGTCATACAATGAGTTAAAAATGCAATAAATTTTCCATCAGAGATTTTTTTTTACCCACACTAACCCACCAAGACCAAACTACCTTACTTAAAAATGCAGACCAAGGGCTATTTATTATTACAATATAATAATAATAATATATAATATATATATATCTATATATATATATATATTTATATATATATATAATAAATATATATATATATATATATATATTAATATATATATATATATATATATATATAGATATATATATATATATATATATATATATATATATTGATTGAATGGCAAGTACGAGCTTAGAGTGGGAGCTTTGCTGACAAAGCATTTTTTATTGATGATATTTTATATAGGCTGTTAAAATCTGTAGCAACAATTCAGTACTTCATTATATTAAATGCCCTATTCAGTGAATATGCTCAGGAGATCTAATAAAGTTCCTAAAACTAATACAGCGATTATCACTATTTGAACCCACAATACTTTTCTCAAGTATATTTCTATTATTTGCGAACATTCACGGAAAATTCGTATAAACTATAGTAGAGTAAATCAACATTTTCGCAGGGAAAAAAATAATCTAAAATTAATCTATTCAGGTAGATTTTTCATGATTTCTTGAAAATAAAAGCAGCTTCGACTTTCTAATCATACATATTCATCTGATCGAGTGTTTTGAAATCAGTGCACGCACTTCCAATGAAAATTACTGCATTTGTAATCACAGTAAATTCTGTTAAATTATTTAAGAATTTCATATGTAATAAGACATACGTGTGGATAATAATTCAACCTCAATTTCTTAGTTATAACTATAGGTCACTTCAAATTTTAATTATTTAAGTATGTACCGAGTTATTTATTACTTCAGAGATATTCATACTGGATTAGTTACAGAGATTAATATGCAAAAGTAAAATAAGCGCTATGAATTGAAGGCTATTTTAACATCGATCAAATCTGTCTAAAGTAAGTTGGATAAATTTCATTTGTAATGAACTACTTGTTTAATTTTATAATATCGATTAGGTAGCTCTACGTTTAGAAGCTCTGTTAACTAGAGCAACGGTAATATTCTACCATTGGACAGAGTTTCAAAGGTTCAGCAATATAAATTTAATTGTGAAGACATTGAATCAATTTTCAGAATTCCTACAGGGACCAAAATTTAAGCTGTGTTTATCTACATGCTTTGTGGTTTGACTGAACAAAAAAAACTGTGGTTTATCTATAACACCAGAGAAAAAATTACCATAATGAATTTGGTTAATTATTATGAAACTCAGATTATATAATGATGGGTATCCACCGAAGAAAAATTATCAACTTTTGTGTTGTCAACACCTGTTGATGACAAAAGTTTCGGTAATTACCTTGTTTTATCAACAAATATTGTAAACAAAAGTTAGAAACCGTCGTTCCGTTTTCAGCGATAAACATCAAAAGAATACACTTGTTGTGTGATATATTTTTTTGCTGTGTTGGCACGCTTTCAGTTGGAAACACTTACAAAGTGTACTATGGGGCTCAACTGACGAATTTTATAAAATAAAAATATAAAAGAAAATGCATGAAAAGCTACCAGTGATACAATGGAGCTACACGAACTTGAAATACAGAGGAAAATAAAAAACTTGACGGCACAGTTTTTCAGAGAGAAAAAGAAAGTCAAAAATGACAATATATCTTGATGAACAAAACTAAATTTGAATTTACTACGTTTATTATGACAAAATATTTCGAAAAATATAACACTGCGATTGCAATTTCGGTCACTAGACCATCATCGGGCAGATTGAGTTAAGAACTGAATACAGAATTATAGATTTGCGCTTACGGGTGGGAAAAAATTATTGCAGGTACCTAAATAGACAAGAGGAACATATTTCAAGAAGGGCTAATCGAGTGAATTTCCCAAATTGTTACAATACAATGTTCATTGAAAAGTCGTTATTGTTTGAATACACTAAATATAGGAGAATATATCAAGACAGTCTGGTTGTTCAGCAGGATATCTTTTGCATTATGATTGAGTTTAAAATTTTCTAATGATTGTAAGTAAGTAAGTTTGGTTCCTTTCGGTAATTTGTGCATAATTTGGAAGTTATCTATTTGTGGAAACGGGTGGTGGTTTTCACGGCAATGATTTGAGAACGTTGAATACGTTTTATTTTTCAAAAAAGATTGTTGGTGTTCTTTAAATCTTGTCTTGAACGATCGACCAGTCTGACCTATATACACTGCTTTACGTACAGGACAAATCAACTTATAAACTCCTGAACTTTCATATTTTGAAGTGATATCTTTGGCATTGAATAAAAATCCTGAGAGTTTTGTCTTAGGTTTGAAAGCAATTTTAATATTACATTTAGGTATGACATTAGCAACTTTTTCTGTTAGAGGACCAATATATGTTAAAGATGTGAGTTATTCCGATTTTTCTACTTTTAATTGAGGATATATGCTGTTGTACCTTAGTTGACTACGTTTCTTGTTTATCATTTTATCTATCAAACTTGTATGCTATAATATGGGTTTCAGGGGTGTGATTTCAAATTGGCTATTTAGTTACCTTGACGGCAGGACTATGTCTGTTAAAGTTAATAACTCTTTTTCTGCTGAACATAATATGAATATGGGAGTCCCTCAGGGTTCCGTTCTGGGACCACTTCTATTTTTATTGTTTATTAATGATCTACCCTTAAATTTGAAAAAGATGCTGGCTGATCAGTCGGAGGATATTATTTTTTTATTAAGTAAACATAGAATAACCTTGTTTGCTGATGACACCTCCATAGCCGTTACTGGACGGACTTTTGAGGAGTTACAAAGATTCTGTGGGTTACTGGTGAGGTGCTTTATTGAGTGGTGCAATTCAAATGCAATAATGATAAATGTCAACAAGACAGAATGTATTAATTTCGCTATTCGAAACGATAATCATAGTAAACTGCTCATTACCCATTTAGATAATGTCATCTCATCTAAAGACTGCACTAAGTTTCTTGGAATCCACATAGACTCTAATCTGAGGTGGAACGCACATATTGACGTGGTGTGCAAGAAACTCAATAGCTCTTACTACGCAATAAGTCGAGTCAAAGGTTCACTTCCTCTACAGTCTGTACTGAACATCTACTATAGCTTGGTCTACAGTCACTTAACATATAATGTTTTACTATGGGGAAACTCCCCAGATGTTGGGAGAGTTTTCATAATTCAGAAGAGAATAATTCGAATGATATTTAATATTTCTCCGCGATCATCCTGTAGGCCCACTTTTCGTCAAGATGCCATATTAACATTGGCTTCTATTTTTATTTTTAGATGTTTAGTGTATGTGAAGGAAAATGAGTTCAATATTACTAAACTTTCTAGCTTTAATGGCTATAATACCAGAAATAAGGAAACTCTTTATGTACCTAAGCATAAAACTCATAAGTATGAAATGTCTCCCATGTATCAGAGTATTAGAGTTTTCAACCATTTACCTCAAAGTATTCAGTCTCTTGATATTAGAAGGTTTAAGAAAGTAGTTAAGGCCTTATTGTTAAGAAAATGTTATTACACTGTAAGCGACTATTTCTGTGATATTCTTGAAACAAGCTGAAGTGTAATTTTTGTGACCTGTCCTATACATATGTACCTATGTCTTAAAGGATTAATAAATTATTATTATTATTATTATTATTATGAAAACCATTATTTGAAGCAATTATTTTTATAGTCGAAATTTCTTTTGCTAAATTTCTTACGGATAATGGAATTGAAAACGCTCTGTGGATCATTGAATTAAAAGTTGAATGTTTATGGGAAAGAGGATGATTCCATCAACAATATATCTTTTCTCAAATTATTTATCAGTTCAAATCCTGCATGTTCTTTTCTTCCTTTGAGGCTTTGTCGTACTCAGTATTTATGCTTGCGTTTTTCTTTTGCACAAAATGATGAGTACTGCGGCTTCTTGCATAATATCATCGTCGGTCGGAGATATTCCCCCCAAGTGGAGACAGCTTGTTGACAACTAAAGTATTTCTCAAATTATTGGCAACTCGGTGTGGACACAATGGAAACAAAAGTTGGTGATTGTTAAGCTACAGTTCCACCGGAGAAATATTAAGGAACATTTTTTTTGCTGTTGCGTTTCCGAAATTGTTCCTAAATATTCCTTAAAATTTCTTTATTTTTCGGCAACAAATGTTGATTGTTCCTACTTGTCGCCAGTTTCCATTTTGAGCGGTAAACTTCAAAAGAAAATAGGAAACATTTGTCAACAAATTCGTGTTGCTATCGCAGTGGAAACGTATCGAGAACGCAACTAGTAAACATTCGTGTCGCAGATTTTCAGTGTACAGTGAAGTACGAAGACGAATAAATATATAGCTACGTCAAGTTGTATAGCGAGGATTGTAGATCGAGTTCTACCCTGCTCTTGGGTGTCAAATTACACATAGAATCAATTACATCGAAATAGGAGCCTCACTTACAATTCTGAAATACTCCTCCAAATTACAGTTGTCAGCCCATTTTCAAGAGTACCTATTACATTGTAATACGCGTAATAACCCGACAGACACATATCAATTTTAATATAATATTGGAAGAGAGGTTTGTTTTCACTTCAATTACATGTTTCATCTTAAGTGTAGTTCTAGGTATACATTTTGAGATTGGATATTCCAAATTAAGTCGAAGTTAATTACATTTTCCCCATGAATATGAATCACTCGATGATTTGCTTTAATAATCTGTGACTATGGAACAATAACTCAATAAGTCATCCATAATAACAAATAGAATTTATTCAGTGGCGGCTCGTGAGGTGTTTGTTTAAGGAGGCTACAAGAGGTGTTGAAAATTACACCATAGGCGAAAATTTTAAAAATTTTAAGGTCAACCGCCTTATAATTTAAAGAAAATCGAAGTAAAACAAGCACCCTAAAATATTAATTTCTTTGGGAAAAAAATTGTTTTCACTTTAGCGTGTCTACCTTGAGACCTACAACTCCTATTTACAATATTCACAAAAACTCTTCTCAGCCTATCAATTCATCTATTCATCAATATTTTTTTTTCTTTCACGATATACTACCTACCTACCTACTTAACGAATTTGTTACCTATTAGAGGAATTGATCAATTGTTGCCCAGCAAATATCAATAACATTAATTATGTTTTGTTTTCCAATCAATTTAAATCTGATCCGCGACACGACATGTTCCTCGGATTTTTCGTGTCTTTCCAGAGAACGTGATAAATTTTTTAAATCGTCAAATCCAAACAGAGACATTTTCCCTAGTAAAAAGTAAACACTGCCAACAAAATAATTTATTTTTTACCTGTGATCCGGTTAGCCAAGGATGTCTCTCATAATTTCTGATATTAAAACCGCGATTTTGTTGTTGTTACGCTGCACCAAATTGTTTAATTCCGGGGTAGGTCGCAATGTTTTTATTAAAACTTTATTTTCCTTACTTAGTGCACTTAGTGAAATTTTTAAAATTAACTTCAGTAACCGAACTCGTTTTAAAAACAATACGTGAGCAAAATAAATTAAAAATCTTAAAGTCTTCACGTGCTTGCTACGTGCACTGTAATAGAATAAATAGGGTCGAATATCGTATGCTTTGAACCGAGCAGCTAGGTTCAATCGGTGTTTCCATTTACATGTGTTTTCCTTTTCTATTGCAATAAAGTATTCATTCGCAGTATTCGTACCGTTGTTTGCTTTTCTGTGGCAGGCATAATGAACGTTGAAAATATACCTTCTTAAGCCTTTGCAACGTTGCAACTGTTGAAATGAATTCTTGAAATGAATGAAATGCAGTAAGCAGTAAATGTAAATGCCTTTTATCGTAATTAATAAATTATATTATATAATGTAGGTTGAAAGGAAGGTAGGTGCATAAAATAATATGATTTTGATTAATATGAATATGCTAAATGCTGACTATTTAATATAGTATAGTAGTGATACACAGAATATTGAGGAGGCGGCTCAGCCTCCTTAGCCGCTTTTGAATAGCCGCCCCTGAATTTATTAGAAGCTAATTGATTTCTGTTCAGTTATCGTTTTCTTTGTTACATTCAAATAATTTCTATTGATTTAACGTGAAGGTGAAAATAAATTCTTTGAATGAAACGGTTTTCAATGAAACAAAGAGAAAAGTCTAGCATGAAAAATTATCATAAGGCGATAAGTGGCTATATTTCTTACTTTGTTAACTTTCGACCAGTCAGTAATAAATACACAATGTTGATATAAAAAAGATGTGGTGTCATGGGACACCAGGTAGGAACGCAGTTTCTTCTGATTCGACATTATAATATAATAATAATAAAAATAAAATATATAACAAAGGGAGGGTGGAATACATATTATGTACACATGTAAGTTGTATAAACAATATTAACCATGTACCGGGTGTCTGATTAAGAGAGGCACGCGGCTGTATCTCACAAACTACTCGTCGTAGAGACTTACGGTAAAAAATTTTATGACCAAAGTGGCCAACAGAAAATCCTGGAAATTATTTTCAGATTTCTAAGATGGACGACAGGGGCCGTAACCGCCATCTGAAACTTTTAAAGTGACTTTTTTCTGAAATTCATCTAGTGAATATACCAAAAAAATATTTTTTGTGTAAAGCTGAGCTTTATTCGAGTTATTTTTATTTGACACTTTTTGACGTATCTATTGAAATGAAGTGGTGGGGGGTGATTCAATTTTTTTTTGAATAAACAGCTGTAACTCCTGAACGACTGAACGGATTTCAACAAAGTTAATCTCGTTGGGAAAAGCATTTATTGCTTCATCGAAAACAGTTTATCTGTGGTCTGTCAAATTTTTAGTTATGCCGGTAGAGAGCGTTTTTTGATATAATAACAGAAAATTGCTAATTTCTCTTAAAAATCAAATGCAATAACATAACTTTTTTTCCATAAAAATGTATTATGATGATGCCAAAATAGGCTAGTGAAAACCGTATCTCGATATCTTATTCCTAGCCTAAAATATCGAAGAAAGAAAATTTAATTATCATATGATTCAAAAAGACGCCATCACACCGGTATTTATTTTCATTTATCTATATTTTTCCAAGAATCAATGATGAAATTTCATCATTCAAAAATTATATAGAACTCGATTTCCAAATTGGCGTTCACGCCATGCCAGAATTTGTTGGGCATATTTGAAGAAAATAGAGAATTTTCATCTGAAATTTATAGGGTCGAAGCTGCCAGTATTACGCAAATTTCGGACTAAACGCGGAAAAATTCTCACATGGCGTAGACGCCGAATATAGAGCATTGTATATTCCTTTTGCTTATGCCACATTTTGAAGATTTTCAAAATATACCGTCAGTGATATTAATAGCTTCATTGTTTGTAGAATGTATTTCAATCTTTTTCAATCCTTACTTCTGTGTGCCACAAAAACTTATTTAACTGCCACTATATGTATAATTTTAGTATTTGTTGACAAGTTGATTTTAGGCATATGATTTTCCTTCATCGCCTGCTCTTCATATACTGACTATATTGCACTTGCATATTATTACATTGGTTATTATGCCACTCGATTTTTTTCTGAAGTTTTTGAAATAAGAATGTTGTTTTTTGAAAATCATAAAATTATTAAATTTCATCATTGATTCTTGGAAAAAATACAGATAAATGAAAATAAATACCGGTGTAATGGCGTCTTTTTGGATCATATGATAACTAAATTTTCTTTCTTCGATGTTTTAGGCTAGGAATAAAGTATCTAGATACAGTTTTCACTAGTCTATTTTGGCATCATCACAATACATTTTTAAGGAAAAAAAGTTATGTTATTGCATTTAATTTTTTGGAGAAATTAGCGATTTTCTGTTATTATATCAAAAAACGCTCTCTACCGGCATAACTAAAAATTTGACAGACCACAGATAAAATGTTTTCGATGAAGCAATAAATGCTTTTCCCAACGAGATTAACATTGTTGAAATCCGTTTAGTCGTTCAGGAGTTACAGCTGTTTATTCAAAAAAACATTGAATCACCCCCCCACCACTTCATTTAAATAGATACGTCAAAAAGTTTCGAATAAAAATGACTCGAATGAAGCTCAGGTTTAAACAGAGAATAATTTTTTAGTATATTCGCTAGATGAATTTCAGAGAAAAATCACTTTAAAAGTTTCAGATGGCGGTTACGCCCCCTGGCGGCCATCCTAGAAACCTGAAAATAATTTCCAGGATTTTCTGTTGGCCACTTTGCTTATAAAATTTTTTACCTTAAGTCTCTACGACGAATAGTTTGTGAGATACAGCCGCGCGACTCTCTTAATCAGACACCCGGTACATTAACTTATATTTGTGAACTAATACTTACGTATTTAATTTTATTTCGCTAATTAATTTTCCACTATTATCACTGTTAATTTCATTTAAGTCACTTGTTAGTTCACTTGCCATTGTTACTATATTCAATATCGTATTGAAGATTTACAAACTATACGAAAATAAACGTGTTTGTTTACGAGTCTAATGAATTTATAATGTGAGTATACACCAGGCGCGGATCCAGAGGGGGGGGTAACTGGGGGAACGCCCCCCCCCCAATATGGCCTGGGCCCCACCTAATTGTTTTGATTGGGAGCTTTTCGATTTACTATTGCTCAAAATACCAGTACCTTTTGGCTTTTGAATATATAAAAGTTCCCCCCAAAAGTCGGGCCTGGATCCGCGCCTGGTATACACCACTTGCTTGGACAAGAATTTCATGTAGGTAGATGTCGTGGCAGAAGGATAAAGATAAAGAAAGAATGACGCATGCGCGTTGACTTCCGTTATATGTTTTGCTTACGGTTTTAATCTCACATTCTTTTCAGTTTGGTCTCGCAGCAAAATGCCTACCTCCTCCAAGCCAGCCGTAAGGAACTTCGTTCCAATAATATAATCTGAGACCCAACATTTATGGTGATAATATTAATGATTTTCAGTGGAAAACTAAATAAAGATACTAGGTTTGAGGGAAAAAAATGAGGAGAAATATATAGCCAACAAGTCATCAGAAATAATCACAAGAGATCTCGCTCATATATCAATCATATTCACCACCAAAATATTTTCTTTGATATGACAAAAGTGAATCAAGAAAAATTTTATTTTCTAGGAAAAAAGACATTTCTTTTGGTTATATATTATTGCATCATAGATGTAGCTAACTATTAAGAAAGAAATTCATTAAAAAGTTGTGTGCTTAGACACCTTCTTTATAATATATCATTTATAGAATGATCAAGGAAAAGGGCCATTTTCAAAAACAGACATGCTTAGCTCCTCCAGCATCCTTTAAATTCCACTGAGAAAGTCACTACTTGGACGCCTCTCCTGAATGTATTCATAATCGACTTATTAAAATTAATTAATTCTCAATTATGAGAAATTCTACGTGTTTACGTTCAGAACGGATCGACAAAATGATTATACAATGGCAAAATGACCTACAAACAAACAGAAATGTGTTCGTGGATAAAAATAATTAACTCATTCGATAGTTCGCACCCTGATTTTAATCTGCTTATGGAACTCCTTATCCTCATCTGATTAGCATAATTAGGTCAATGTCTAATTTTTCAATCCGAAAAATAAACGCAACAAGCCTCATAAATAATTCTCAGGACCTTTTGTCTGAGTAATTGTTTTATGATACTAAATTGAGGAAAAACACCAGGTTACACCAAATTTCTAATTTTAGTTAACCGTGTAGCATTCAATTAACGTAATGATTTCGTTTGTTAATTAGCAGACATCATGCCAACTATACAGGAGTAACTCAGTATTTATTTGTATTAGACAATCAAGAAATTCATTTTGGCAAATCTAATTGTTCACCAACTTCAGTATTTATGGAGATTTCAGAATTTACGAGTATTAATGAATACCTGATTTCTATTATCGATAATGAAAACGTAGACTGGTATTATGCAAATCACTTAATTATAGAGAACGACACATAAAGCTCAGACTTTGAAATATTAAATAGAAGAAATAAGGGTTTAAATTTAAATTATCTAAAATCTCTACAAATCAATAAATTTAAGTACTCCGGTCCTTATCTCAAAGCTCCGGTAGAATTGAACTTGTTCAACCTGGAGAAGTTCTGTTTGAATTCACTGACCTAATATTTCATATTTCATTAAAGTTAAATAATATAAAAATATGTGTCAATTTAATATACTGTATAAAGTGAACAAGGAAACTTCGGGGTGACTTGACGATTTCTATAATTCACTGTTGGATTGTGAATGTAGAATCCATAACTTTCCATCCCGAATTTTGAGCTTTGGGATAGAATAACGAAAAAACGCTCAGACAGGTCAAATTTTGTTGAAAGGGGGATAAATAAGGGTGTTCAAATGAGTTTGATATCACTACCCCTCTAGCCGCTACCCCTAACAGCTCTCATTTGTGAATAGGGAGCACCTTGTTGGAAAGGCAATTCAATTTCCTGCATGAGTGTATTTTTTTATCGCTTTATTATTATACAGAGTGACTCAGTATTGCATCAATAACTTTCACACGCCGAATTTGGATCTTTGAGATGGAAAAAACGCTCGGACGCGTCAGAAAATTAATTCGATATCACTACCCCTATAGACGCTACCACTTAGAGCAATTATTTTTTAATAGAGATAATAGGTCGAGTAGCTTTGTTGAAAAGGTAATTCAATTATATTCCAAAACAATTGCTCTAAGTGGTAGCGGCTAGAGGGGTAGTGATATCGAATTCGTTTTTTTGACCCGTCCGAGCGTTTTTTCCATCTCAAAGATCCAAATTCAGCGTGTGAAAGTTATTGATGCAATACTGTGCCACTCTGTATAATATTAAAGCAATAAAAAAAATACACTTATGCAGGAAATTCAATTGCCTTTCCAACAAGTTGCTGCTCGACCCCTTTTCCCTATTCAAAAATGAGAGCTGTTAGGGGTTGAGGCTAGAGGGGTAATGATATCAAACTCATTTGAACACCCTTATTTGTCCCCCTTTCAACAAAATTTGACCTGTCCGAGCGTTTTTTCTTTATTTCATCCCAAAGCTCAAAATTCGGGGTGGAAAGTTATGGATGGCCCACCCTGTATATAACCAGCTCCCTTGGAAAGTTTGATAGTTTTTTAAATTATTTTCCTTCTCACTTTGTGTAATATATTCCTTGTTCACTTTATGTAATATATTAAATTCACCATGGTAAACTTGTATATTTTTCATGATTTTATTTTGAAAATAGCGAATATCGCGACAAGTATTTATGAAGCGCACTCTCGTGAGTAGGTCCAGAGTTTTTAAAAACACTAAGTTATCGTGCTTTGGAATCACATACGCCACAGTTGCAGAGTAGACATTTCATGTCAGGAACTATGTATTCTCGCGACGGAATTCTGCATTTTTGATCTAAGCGGTGAATTTTTGGTTTCCAATATCCTTGGCGGAGGGCGCTCTGGGTTGTTATCCAGATAGTAGCCCTGACGCGATTTGTATTGGGTAACAATTAGAAATTTGTTAATTCACCTCGAGTCAAATAAGCTGCACTGATGAGATCTTATAAGATCGAAACAGCTGCGTACAGATTTTGTTTCGGGGAGACTTGATGATTTATATAATTCACTGTTGGATTGCGAATGTAGTGTTCTAGTCGCGGAATACAAACAACCAGCTCACATAGAAAGTTGTTATTTGATAATTTTTTAAATTATTGAAAAATTTTCTTTTTTCACTTTATGTACCTAGTATGTATCTGTATATCTATAGTTCTATATCTATATGTAATTTTCATTAACGATCTTCAAGATGTAATTTGTGAGAAAGTTCATCTGGTGAACTTCGCGGATGATACAAATATAATTATCCAAGGAAATGACCTTAAAAATGCTGTTGACGTGGCAAGCGGGACAATGAAGATGTTGGATGAATATTTCTCAAGAAATTGTTTAGTCAAAAACAACTCAAAAACCCATTATATATTATTTCATAGGAGAAATGAAATTTGTGAAGAAATATGTCTAAATGGTGAAAATGTCACTTTATCGAAGTTCACCAAATTTTTGGGTGTACACGTGGATGATACCTTAAATTGGATGAAACATATTGATGATTTATGTGTTAAATTGAGTAGAGGTAGTTATTCCTTATGTGTTATGAAAAGGTATTTATCTTTCCAACAACTAAAAATAGTTTATTTTTCTTGCTTTCAGTCGCTTTTGAGTTATGGTATTGTTTTTCGGGGTACCTACAAGTAATCAATGTCAAAAGGTTTTTATTTTACAGAAAAGAGTCTTAAGAATTTTAACGAGTATGTCATTTAGATAATCATGCAGGGGAGTTTTTAGAAGATGCAATATTCTCACTCTACCTGCCTTATATATTTACAATGTTTTAGTTCATTTCTGTAGGTATAATTTCTATGACGGCTCTGCTTTCAAACATGGTTACCAAACTAGACGTATGAGTTATGTTTATCCAAAACATTCATCGTCCTTTTATGAAAGTAGCCCAAGGTATATGAGTATTAGACTTTACAAAAAACTGCCTCTGACCATCAGGGCTACTGTTCAATTTAGGAAATTTAAACAAAATGTAAACGAATATCTTATAGAGCTGGAACCGTTTACGTTGAGAGAATACTTAATGTATTTTATTTTCTTATATTTATGTCGTATATTTTATTGAATTTTTCCTGTTTGTGACACAATTTCCATTCAAGTCAAGAACTGTATACTTTTGTTGTTCATGATATTGTATTTGGGAATAAAGCTTATATTATTATTATTATTATTAGTTCGATATGGTTTGTTAATGTGGGGTGATTGTTGTGGAACTAGGGGGACCGTATTTAGTCTGCAAAGGAGCGCAATAAGAATTATCTCAGGTTTAGATTATAAGGCCGGTTGCAAAAATAAATAGAAAGGATTGGACTACTAGCGTACCCTGGATTGTATATGCATATTTGTTTAATATATGCGTAAGAAACCAAGGAGTCTATGTTTATTGGTAGTAATCTTCACCATTATGATACCAGATGTAGATCTGATATCAGAGGAAATTTCTTTATAGTAAGCTGGTCGCTCAATGGTCCGAATTAACCCTTAACTACTGACAGGAGTCCCACAGACTTCTTGAAGCGCACTATACGTCATATCTCCCATCACAATAGAAGCAGATGCCTGTTTCTTTCAGCACCTTCCTGAACTTAGGCAAGTGTGTATATGTTTGAATTTCGCTGATTTTCATTTGATCTCGGGCAAGCTATATCGTATGAGGAGTCTGTGGGACTCCGTGTCAGGGTTAGTGTTATAAAACTCATATAAATTAATATGGCTTGTACTTCGAAAAGAGTGAAACGAAAGGACAACAATTTTGAGGAGACTTTACTTCAATGGTTTGAAAACTAGAACGGATCATCCATTTAGACAAATATTATGTTCTTAACATATCAAATCGTATGTATCTCTCAAGAAAAACTAACATTCCGAGTAATGAAAATGAGTTGAATGTTTGTTAAGTTGTCATTTAATTGAAAAATTTGCAATGTTGTCGGACCCTCTCGACCAACGCGCCGGTAATCGGCATTTCACGTTTGACAGTCGCCGAGTAACCTAGATGATTTTGTAATTAAGTTTGATTTATCGATCGATGAATATGGATTCCATATAGATCGACACTTCTGGTAGGGAATAATGGTCAATTTGAATTTACCGCTAAAAATCCCCGCCATGTCAAACATGCAAGATATCTCATTTTGTTTAAAATTGGGTTAGCTATTTAGATTTAAGATTATTTATTACGTCTGGCAACAGTGTTCACGATCGACGTCATATACAATTGGTGACGTACACGCCAACGGTCGCTGGACAGGCTATATTTCAAAAAAGTTTTGACAAACTGTGAAAAGCCTAATAAAAAAGGAGTCTCGCAGACTCCGTGTCAGGGTCTGTGTGAGGAAATAGGTGTCAGTAGTTAAGGGTTAAAGGTGTTAACATTGTGGCAGATTTTGTAGCTGAATATTTCTCCTTGTTGCCAAGGGTAGAAACTCATGGCAACATACGTAAATTTCTTGTTTCTACTGAAGCAATTAAAATTGTCAATACTTGCATATGTTTAGTAGAAACAATCAACATTTGTTGCCGAAACATAAAGAAATTTCAAGGAACATTTACGGAAACACGCAAGAGCAACAAAAATGTTCCTCCAGTGGAATCATAGCTTGAAGGGTGACAAGAAGAAACAGTCAACATTTGTTGCCGAAGAGTAAAGAAATTTTAAGGAACATTTAGGAAAATTTTGCAACATTTTCGGAAACACGCAACAGCAACAAAAATGTTTCACAATGTTTATCAATGTTTCTCCGGTGGAACTGTAGCTTAAGAAATTTTTCAATACATTGTCTCATAAAATCTACATTTCACCTATCAATAAGCTTAGATCTTTACTAAAATATATTTTGAAAGAAAATGTTATTTATTGTTTCACTGAGTTTTATGATATTGATTTCTTCCAATATATAATTTGATTTGATAGTTGTGGATGTATATGTTCTGATATTTATGTTTCTTATATTGTATTTAATTTTTTTTTTGATGTGTGTAAAAACAAACGTACCATGTTTTACCACATCAATAACTCAATTACTTATTATAATTTTACCATTATTTAGCCTGCATCTGACGAGAAAGATAGGTTTCAATATGTTGTTCAATCACCATTCGGTAACCGAAGATGATTTATTATATCGAAACGCTCATGACATTTTATTCTGATGAATTATAAGTACCGCATAATTCATGTTCTTAACAGGCATATAATATTATTTTTGGATTGATTGGGCCGATACTTGGTGTAAATTAATGAACATATTAAAACAATGGTTAAGAATAACAATTTACACATTTATTATAAAAATAACGCATGACGCACGTTTCGGTGGAACTTCACCTTCTTCAGATGCTAATGGCAATCTAACTATGATTCTCTGTTATATCGAAAACAAGAAATGACAAATTATGTAGAAGGGGTAAATACAAAGATGGTTACAAATAATTATTAGAAAAGGAAAAACCCATTCTGAACTGCTAGTCAGGAAGTTCGGTAATTTTGAAAAGATTAAGAAGGGGGCTTGAAGTATGATCGATT
>JARQZK010005225.1:0-10000 GCA_030704885.1 Cynegetis impunctata
GAATATGAAAGCCAGGTTTCAAGAAAGAAATTATCTCGTAGGAGAGAATAAATATTCCACTATTATTTCAAACAACACTTAGAAATTTCAATAGTGATATTAATCTAATCTTGAATTTTTGATGCAACAAAACTGAACGTTTTAAAACAATATAACAATCATAAGTTTTGACAAATTGTTCTTATGTTTTCAGTGAAAGTAACGATGTCTAATTCACCAATTACATTAATAATAAGAAAGATTCATATTACGTTAGACATTTTAATGAGGAGAAACATTACTTCAATACACAGTTTGAAATTTTGGTTATCGCAATACATATCAAATTAAATTTCTCAGAAACATTAGGAATCAATAGGTGGAAAAATTTATTTCGTTTATTTTAAATTCAATTGTAAATAACAGCTCAGACAACTCACAGTAGAATAACTAAGTGCCTAAACACCCAGAGGGTATTTCCCAAATATTTCGTTATACTTTATAGAGGAATTCCAATTATTATACACAATAAGCTCATGTCATTAACCAAAGAAAAATTAGAATAAAGAATTAATAAGGTGTATAATGTACAAAAATATCGATCAATTATCTACGTTCCAATAATGTTAACGGTTAGCCGGAAGCTTCAAATGACAAATGTAATACATTGTAAGAACATGAATTATTTATCAGAGAACCAGCTTTATGTGAAATCACAAAATTATTATTATAACGTATAGTTTTTTTTTACAAATTATTGTTTTATTGTCACTGAAACAACGATCTTCCAAAACAATTATTATTACAAGGTCTTGAATTTTTTCAAGGATCATTTCAGCGAATATAATCATGAAACGCAGAAATTATCAGAATATTTGTACTGAGCATTGTTGTAAGCTTCAGCAAGGTTGAATCTTCAGATCTGGTTCAGCTGCCAGTAATCTTAAAGTAAGTTACTCATCATACAAGAGACATCATTACTACCTGTTAGAATCCAATGAGTTTTCTTCGATTTAGAAGACTAGGAAAGCTTAACATGCAATGAGCTAAATGTAATCATCAATTATTAACTAATCTCCAAAAGAAGATATCGAATAAATTTGTTTTGCACACTTTACAGTTATAAACACGGATAAAGCGAGATCCATAGGACAAATGCATAATGAAGTGTTAAAAATTGCTCCTTTCTGCTTGCATTGAATTCTTTGCAGACAAAGTTAACACATCTTGTTGCTGCTATTCATAGATGTTTCTATATGCTCATCAAAAATAGTATCTGAGTCAAACATCATACCCAAATTCCGAATCCTGGTAGTTAATTGATCAGAAAAATAAAAAAAACATTTTAAAAACTGAGCTTTATTAATATATATATATATATATATATATATATATATATATATATTTATATATATATATATATATATATATATATTATATACAGATATATATATATATATATATATATATATATATATATATATATATATATATATATATAATATATATATATATATATATATATATATATATATATATATATATATATATATATATATATATATATATATACATATATATATATATATATATATATATATATATATATATATATATATATATATATATATATATATATATAGTTTTGATAAAGCAACGGATGTCGTGGCGAAACGTCAACTTTTCAATAAAATCGAGTTTTTTTAAGATTCAACAAGCCTGTTATTGCTAATAATTATCAAGAGATTATATATATATATATATATATATATATATATATATATATATATATTTATATATATATATATATATATATATATATATATATATATATATATATATATATATATATATATATATATATATATATATATATATATATATATATATATATATATCTATTGCTATCTCGGTAACTATGATAACTACAAGGTTGGTCAAATTAGATAAAATATGCAGTTTTTAGAGGAAAATGACAATCCGATTTCAGATGTTTTTTGAAAGATTTCTTTCTTGAGCTACGTGGGTTTTTCGAAAAATGGCTCGAAATTATTTGATCGAATATCTCAAAATGTATAATTTTCACAAAAAATTGGTAAAAAAAAAATTCTTGCATTTCAAACGTTCTTCATGATGGTAGTTTTTGAGGAAATTTAGTTCGTCTAGTTTTCGAGATATCACATTCAACTTTTTTTTAAATACGGACCTGCACTTTTCATTCCAAATTTCAAAAACACTTTTTTTTCTGATTTCAACGATGTATCACATGTCAATATTCATTTGTATTTAAATGGTAAAAAACTATTATTTAAGTTTTTTGACACATTTTCATTTTATCATAGGTTTAATCATAGAGCAAAGAGAAACATTAGCTTATAAAAGCCAATGATCCATAACAAATGTCGTGTCAAAGTAAGTTTCCAATGATGAGAAATTCCGGCGAATGCTTCCTCACCGAAATACAGGCTGTTGAAGCTTGAAAACAAAATGTAATTTTTTTAATATCTTCTAAACTACGAATGCTATCAAGGTGAACTTTAGAACATTGTTATAACTTCTTAAGCTCTATAAACTACTGTTGGAATTTCCTCCAAAACTGTTAAGGAACGGAGAATAGAGGGGCACCGTGGATTTCATTTAGCTATATTTTTGAGGGAGGTAATTATTGGTGAATAAAAATAGGATAAACAATAAATTTGGAATTTTTTGAATTAATTTTGACAGCTCCAATTCGATATTTCCAAGTGTTTTCAAGATAATTAAGCATAATTCCTCTAAAACATTTGGAAATATTGAAGGATTAAAAATGTGGTTGCCATGACTACTCGCAATGCCGAACTAATGTCAAAATTAGAGTTTTCGTTTTCTTTTTTACGAAATAGAACAAAGCGAACACTTTTATTGCAACCCAAAATACTAAATCTAATTTTGACATAAGTTCGAAATTGCGAGTAGTCATGGCAACCACATATTTAATCCTTCAATATTTCTTCCAGAAAAATGTTTTAGACGAATAATGCTTAATTATCTTGAAAACACTTGGAAATATCGAAGAAGCAGATTTTCAAAAAATTCCAAATTTATTGTTCATCCCATTTTTATTTACCAATAATGACCAACCTGAAAATATGGCTAAATGAAACCCACGATGCCCCTCTATTATCCGTTCCTTGAAAGTTTTTGGAGGAAATTCCAACAGTAGTTTATAGAGCTTAAGAATTTATAACACTGTTTTAAAGTTCATCTTGATAGCATTCGTAGTTTAGAAGATATCTAAAAATTTTCAAATTTTTTTTTAAAACTTCAACACCCTGTATTTAGGTGAGAAAGCATTTGCGGACATAGATTCATAGAAACTTTTTTTCTTAAAATGTTCTAAAGAATAACCCCTCAAGACATATATATATATATATATATATATATATATATATATATATATATATATATATATATATATATATATATATATATATATATTTATTCGAATTGTTGTTGCCTGTGATTTATTTTTAATCTCTTGATAATTATTAGCAATAACAGGCTGGTTGTATCTTAAAAAACTCGATTTAATTAATAAATTGACGTTTCACTATGACATTCATAGTTATTCAAAACTTTTGAACAAAATTGAAAATTCTTTGACATTTATTGACTTGATAAAATTCAATAGAAAAGATTGATCTGTCTTGTTAAAAATCCTTTCAGTCTAATATTAACATTCAAAATTGTTTCATTAGAAGGCAAGGGAAACTACAGAAACCTTTACCTATGTAATGTTCGAAAATAATAATAATAGGGTACTATTTATTTAACAGAAAGAAATTAGTCACGAGAAAATATTAAAAAAGTAGAGCAGAATTATCGGTATAGAACGTTTATATGGAAGCAGCCGTTGACACGTGTTTCGGACTCTTTGGTCCTCATCAGAACGGCGTAGCTAAGTATTGGATTGAAAATTTGGAGATGAAAATAGTTTAATAAATAAAATCCTCTGTTATGGAAGAAAATCACTTATTTGTGGTTTATTGTTTGAACTCTCCGGTATGGGAGATTTGGTCAAACTTTGCCACGGAGGCGATTAATTCCATCCGAGAGATCTTAGAAAGAGTAAATTAATATTAAAAAAGAAAATTAGTTTTGGGAAAATATTAAACAAGTAAAGCAAAAATTATCGGTATAGTTCGTTTATATGGAAGTAGTCGTTTTTAATGAAAATTTTAATTTAGAATTTCAAATTTTTTAAATGAAAAAGGGTACTTACATATAAAACAATGTAGTTTGGGATCATTGCCATATTTTCAGCTAGCAATATTTAATTATTTATTCGAATTGTTGTTGCCTGTGATTTATTTTTAATCTCTTGATAATTATTAGCAATAACAGGCTGGTTGTATCTTAAAAAACTCGATTTAATTAATAAATTGACGTTTCACTATGACATTAATAGTTATTCAAAACTTTTGAACAAAATTGAAAATTCTTTGACATTTATTGACTTGATGAAATTCAATAGAAAAGATTGTTTCCCTTGCCTTCTAATGAAACAATTTTGAATGTTAATATTAGACTGAAAGGATTTTTAACAAGACAGATCAATCTTTTCTATTGAATTTTATCAAGTCAATAAATGTCAAAGAATTTTCAATTTTGTTCAAAAGTTTTGAATAACTATTAATGTCATAGTGAAACGTCAATTTATTAATTAAATCGAGTTTTTTAAGATACAACCAGCCTGTTATTGCTAATAATTATCAAGAGATTATATATATATATATATATATATATATATATATATATATATATATATATATATATATATATATATATATATATATATATATATATATATATCTATATATATATATATATATATATATATATATATATATATATATATATATATATATATATATATATATATATATATATATATATATATATATATATATATATATATATATATATATATATATATGTGTGTGTGTGTGTGTGTGTGCGTGTGAATGTGAATGAAGTTTTAAAGATACTTTCAGAATGGCTTAATCTCAATGCATTGATTATAAATTGAAATAAAACAGTGTATATGGTGTTCTTTCCAAAATGCCGGGATGAAATAAATGAAAACCTCTATAAAAATAAACAATAAAATCAATAAAAAACTCGCTTACGATACATATCTTGAACTCACTATAGATGAGAAATTGGACTGGGAAAAATTTCAATAAACACCTATATATACAGGGTGTTCTACAAGCTCTATGACAAACTTTGACAGATGGTAGGTCACTTGATTTTAAACATTTTATTTTTAATAAACATGGGTCCTATTCGTTTTTGTTTGGAAGTTACAATTTGAAGAATCGTAATTTTTTCAAACAACCAGGAAGTGACAGAAAGTCACTTAGCCTGTTTAACAATGCACACTTATAAAATATACACCTGCTTCAATAAAAAACGTAGGCATTCATTCTCCACTGAAGAATATGCAGATATTGTGTTTGTATATGGGTATGCAGCTAGCCAAATAAGAAATGATCCAAATCGCATTCTTCGAATGACCGAATCTTCAGTTCGTCGATGTGAGGCTTGCATTCAACCTAAGGGTGGACATTTTTTATAGTCTTTAGTTTCATGATAATCATTTAATTTGAATTTTTATTATTAATTGTTAATAAAGTTTAAATGCTTGTAACTTCTAAACAAAAACGAATCGGACACCTAATTATAAAAAAAAATTGTTCAAAATCAGGCAACCTACCTTCTGTCAAAGTTTGACATAGAGCTTGTAGAACACCCTGTATATCTAATTGAAACTTAATATTCTTGGGTTTGTTGTGAAGTTTACGAATCCTAAATAAATGAATATCATTCGATTGAACTTTTTGGAGTGTATATATATATATATATATATATATATATATATATATATATATATATATATATATATATATATATATATATATATATATATATATATATTTAAATATATATATATATATATATATATATATAAATATATATATATATATATATATATATATATATATATATATATATATATATATATATATATATATATATATATATATATATATATATATATTTGAATATGTATCTGACTCATGAACCATCTTATTTATATTGTAAATAATTCTTTTATTGGGTTTTCTGGTTCAGTTAAAACAGAAATGATGTTGAAATTGTTGTAATAACGTTTCGGTTACTATTTTAACCTTTATCAAATTCACATATGTCATGTCATCGCTAAAATAAATAAATACACAATCACGCTTAATAATAACTTAACAGGTCCAAATCTTGCCATAAACATATCATAAAACACATTCACAATGATCAATCTTGACAGAAACGAACAAATATAGTATTACCTTTCACTTGGACATTGAGATATTTCAAAACATAAATTAAACGATCATATCTCTAACGCACGTTGTATCTATATGATTGGATCTGGAAGACTGATAAATCAATGCATTATTGTTCATATCACACCCGCATCTCTAATTTATGCCGCGTGTTTTTATGTGGTTAAAATATTGTAATAAATTTTGCTGAGCCCAGTTATATCTATTTTGTCGTTTATGGAATCAGGGTTTTTCTTTATATATATCATTTCTTGGATTTCACGTTTTCTTTTATGATATTCAGTTTTAAGGATCTTTGTAGTAGCAAAATCAAATTTGTGACCCAATGTTTGTTCGTGTTTTGTGAGGGCAGTAGTGTTTCTTTTATCGTATCTATGTCCATTCAACCTGTTTTTTAGGTGTTGGCTAGTTTGTTCAATATATATGCCTGTACAGTCTGAACATGGTATATGGTTTGCCCAAGCTACACAAAAAAGAAACACCTTTGCGACCCATTGTATCCTGTATACAATCACCTTTTGAGAGTTTGTCCAAATACCTTAAAAATATTTTATCAAATGTGGCTTATCAGAATGACTATTATATAAAAGACTCCTGGATTTTCAAAGAAAAGTTGAAAGACATCAGTATCCCAGATGAATATCAATTAATTTCATTAGATGTGACATCACTTTATACCAATGTACCAATTGAATCTGCTCTGAAAGTTATAGAAAAAAAATGGACCGATTTAGTTAAATTTACTGACATCCCATTAAATGAGTTCTTAACAGCTGTAAAACTTACACTTACATCTACCTATTTTAAATATAATGAGACTTTTTACAAACAACGAGACGGATGTGCCATGGGCGCGTCAATTTCAAGCATAATTGCACAGTTAGTGATGGAAGAGCTGGAGTGTGAGGTAGTAGCCAGTTTGAATTTTTCCCTACCATTCTTCTACAGATATGTAGACGACTGTATCACAGCTATTCCCAAAAACAAGACGGAATATATACTGGAGAAGTTTAATAAATATCACGAGAAACTAAAATTCACCGTGGAATCTGAAAATGATAGGAAAATAAACTTCCTCGACATGACAATTCACCACAGAAACAACAACTTACAAACGGAATGGTACACCAAACCCACATGGTCGGGACGTTACCTAAACTACAATTCACAGCATAATATATCCCAAAAAAAATCTGTCGTTATTGGGCTGGCTGATCGGGCAATTAGACTTAGTGACTCAGAGTTTGTACAGGACGCAATATATAAAGCAAAGGAAGTACTACGTCTCAACTCTTATCTCAAAAGACTGGTCAATGCAATTTTTGAACAAAGACAAACAAAGCATGTAACACAACAACAGAGTAATTTTAACTATACAAAAAATAAGGATAAAAATGATGTTCAATATCTATGTATACCATATATTCCGCACCTCTCTGAAAACCTGGACAAACTATTTAAAAAATATGACATAACAGTGTGCCATAAGGGATACAATCTGCTAACGGACAATTTCAGCAAACTAAAAAGCAGTATTCCAACTGATAAAAAAACCCACACAATTTACCAGGTACCATGTTCAGACTGTACAGGCATATATATTGGACAAACTAGTAAGTGTAAGTTTTACAGCTGTTAAGAACTCATTCAATGGAATGTCAGTAAAATTAACTATATCGGTCCATTTTTTTTCTATAACTTTCAAAGCAGATTCAATTGGTACATTGGTATAAAGTGATATCACATCTAATGAAATTAATTGATATTCATCTGGGATACTGATGTCTTTCAACTTTTCTTTGAAAATCCAGGAGTCATTTATATAATAGTCATTCTGATAAGCCACATTTGATAAAATATTTTTAAGGTATTTGGACAAACTCTCAAAAGGTGATTGTATACAGGATACAATGGGTCGCAAAGGTGTTCCTTTTTTGTGTAGCTTGGGCAAACCATATACCATGTTCAGACTGTACAGGCATATATATTGAACAAACTAGCCAACACCTAAAAAATAGGTTGAATGGACATAGATACGATAAAAGAAACACTACTGCCCTCACAAAACACGAACAAACATTGGGTCACAAATTTGATTTTGCTACTACAAAGATCCTTAAAACTGAATATCATAAAAGAAAACGTGAAATCCAAGAAATAATATATATAAAGAAAAACCCTGATTCCATAAACGACAAAATAGATATAACTGGGCTCAGCAAAATTTATTACAATATTTTAACCACATAAAAACACGCGGCATAAATTAGAGATGCGGGATGTGATATGAACAATAATGCATTGATTTATCAGTCTTCCAGATCCAATCATATAGGTACAACGTGCGTTAGAGATATGATCGTTTAATTTATGTTTTGAAATATCTCAATGTCCAAGTGAAAGGTAATACTATATTTCTTCGTTTCTGTCAAGTTTGATCATTGTGAATGAGTTTTATGATATGTTTATGGTAAGATTTGAACCTGTTAAGTTATTATTAAGCGTGATTGTGTATTTATTTATTTTAGCGATGACATGACATATGTGAATTTGATAAAGGTTAAAATAGTAACCGAAACGTTATTAGAACAATTTCAACATCATTTCTGTTTTAACTGAACCAGAAAACCCAATCAAAGAATTATTTACAATATATATATATATATATATATATATATATATATATATATATATATATATATATATATATATATATAGTAATATATATAGTATTTAGAATGTCTAGTAAGGATCTGCTTCTTAAAAGGCTTACTAGTATTATTCGAATTGATATGCATCATCAGGCTATAATGATCTCTCAAACTAAAGTTGTGTACAGTTTCACAGTGGTCTTCGTTATCAATATTTGTGAATATATAATCAAGTTTGTATATTGATAATTGAGCGTTTATAAATATCCTAGTCGGTTTAGTGTTTTGTGTATTTAATTAGTAGCACCGCAAAAATGTTCAGCAGTCTACTCTAGTTGATAGATTTTGTCAAGAAGTCGACATGTAGACCTCTAGAAAATATAACATTATCGAATTTTCTGCAGTTCCAGATCTGCTTCCACTTCATAAGATGCGTTGAGTCCCAAGCTATCCACTTTTGTAACAGTAAATTGATGTCCCAGTATCCTTTTCTCCAAAATTTTTTTTATTACGACCATAGTTGACGTAGGTTTGCATTTACTTACGTAAATGCATGGCCTTGTGATCCAAAGTTTTCTTCATCATTTAGGTTGATTGCTGCTACATCTTTTCAATGTCCCCCGTACCAACCTTTATTTTCTTTCGAACATCTGTAGTGAGCATGTCCTGAATATAGCTTCCGCTTCACAGGTTTGTTTGTGTGCGTGTTTTTGCAGGCAATCTTATCGCCAATATAAATTTCATTTTCGATAAAAGTTGATTCAGTAGTGTTCTTCGGAGTAATATCATTACTTGTGAATGATATATTCTATAAATTTAAGATTAACGAACCACAAAAATGCAGAAGTCCAAGAATTCAAATTCTTCAAATATTCCACTACCTAAGTTCAAGAGGACTCTATCTAGTGAATGTTTAAGGGATACTAAGCAAGTTTTACGGAGGTCGAAAAGTTCAACTAATCTAGTTGTTCCAAGTATACATAT